>PVIC010024122.1:0-26301 GCA_004025085.1 Thryonomys swinderianus | reverse complement strand
TTTTTTTGTTGGGCTGGACACCCATACACACACACATACATTTATATATATAGGTTGACTGTTTGTTTGTTTTGAGACAGGGTCTCGCTTTGTAGTTTGAGCTGGCTCTGAGCTCACTATGTAGCCCAGGCAAGCTTTGAACTCAGCAATCCTCCTGTCTCTGCCTCCCGAGTGCTGGGATTACAGGCGTGAGCCACCATGCCCAGCTGTTTGTTTTTTAAGACAAGGTCTCACTATGTAGTCCAGGCTGACTTTGAGCTCACTATATACCCTAGGCTGGCTTCAAACTCATGGCCATCCTCCTGCCTCAGCCTCCCATGCACCACACCTGTCAGGCCACGATATTTTAAATTTTTTTTCTTTTTGAGACAGGGTCTTATAGCTGAGGTTGGCTTTGAACTTGTTACTTACCCTGTTACAACCTTACTTACAACCCTCCTGCCTCTGCATTCTATGTGTGCATCTTATCAGCTTTGTTGGTTTTATTTTTGTTTTCTGAGACATGTTCTCACTAGCTCACTTGTGCTGGCCTTGAACTTGAGATCCTCCTGCATCAACATCCAGAATATTGGGATTACAGGCATGCACCACCAATTCTTGATTATTGTTAAATCTTATAAATAATTACGTTTTAATGTGAGATTTCCCATAGCATTCTGAAGTGAGAAATGCCGGAGGACTGGCCCTGCGCTCTGTCAGGAGGGGCGTGCGCTCCCTTCCGGGCACTGCCCACCGGCTCCTGTCACAGGCTGCTTTCTGCTGTGTGCACTGACTTGGCTCTCTTGTTTCTTTGACAGCAGAATTAGGAGGAGCATAAAATCACTGTAATAACTGCCTATTAAAAGTAATGAAAATGAAAGATAAGAGGTGCACACGTTTTATAAAAGATAAAAGACCTCTTTCTTAGTGGAAAGTTAGAATATTCATTCACATCAAATATACAAACAGGGCAGCAGTTTTTCAACTGTGTCACAGCATGGTCCCTGTATGCACTTGAGTTTGCAAACGCCTCACACACATCTTACTCTAAAAAAGGTTTAGCCTGGACACAAGGCAGGTGTTTGTGGAAATAGGCAGCAGTTATACATAAGTGTACAAAAACCCCAAGTGGATTTCATCTCAGCCATTCCCACCACCTGCCTCTGATGTCGCTGGAGACACCTGCACCCTTGTAGACTGGACCGAGACCAGCTCCAACTTCCTAGTCCCGTGGCTTCTTCGGCTGGCCAGGTTCCGGCTTGCGAAGCCTCGCCCCAGGCCAGGCTGCTGAGCGCCTCTCCGGCTCCCACCCCACCACACCTCCTTCTCAGACGCTTGGCTGAGCAGTCACCCTTCTGCACTCTCAGATCCATGCCTCTCTGCCCGCAACTCACCTGCTGCCTCTTGATGGAATCCCATCCATTCCACTACCTCCGAAATTTTGTTTACTCTTTTCTCTCTCTCCTCACTTCCTCGCTCTCTTGGCCCTTTTCCTTCCACATAACAAGCATGCTCAAGTCTAGCCTGCTTTCAAATGAAATCAAGCAAAAAAATATCCTCTTCCAGTCTCACTTTCCACTCTAGCAAATCTCATGCAGCCAAACAAAACGAATTTGTGTCCACAGTGAATGTCTCCATTTCCCCACCGCCCACTTACTCCATAACCAGCATCCTTTAAAATACTCTCAACCCAGGACACCAGAGCACACCTGTGATCCCAGCACTCAGGAGGCTGAGTCAGGAAGATTCCAAATTCTAGGCTAAATTGGGTTACATAGTGAGTTCAGAGCCATCCTGGACTACATAATGAGAAATCCTGTCTCAAAAAACTAAATCCAAATTGGTAGTTAAAAAAAAAAAAACAGGGGCCGGAGGGTTAGCTCAGTGGTTCCGGCGCCTGCCTCGCAAGTGCAAGGTCCTGAGTTTGATCCCCGGTAACCACATATAATGCTGGACGTGGAGACTCACGCCCACCAACAATCAACACCGCATACCACAATGCCGGGCGTGGTGGCTCACGCCTGTAATCCCAGCACTCGGAAGGCAGAGACAAGAGGATTGCTGAGTTCGCAGCAGCTTGCCTGGGCTCCATAATGAGCTCAGGGCCAGCCTGAACTACAAAGCGAGACCCTGTCTCAAAAACAAAAACAAAAAAAACAGCCGGGCATAGTGGCTCACGCCTGTAATCCCAGCACTCGGGAGGCAGAGACAGGAGGATTGCTGAGTTCGAGGCTTGCCTGGGCTACATAGTGAGCTCAGAGCCAGCCTGAACTACAAAGCGAGACTCTGTCTCAAAAAACAAACAAACAGGGCCGGAGGGTTAGCTCAGTGGTTCCGGTGCCTGCCTTGCAAGCGCAAGGACTTGAGTTCGATCCCCGGTTACCACATATAATGCTGGGCGTGGTGGCTCACGGCTGTAATCCCAGCACTCGGGAGGCAGAGACAGGAGGATTGCTGAGTTCGCGGCGGCTTACCTGGGCACCATAGTGAGCTCAGGGCCAGCCTGAACTACAAAGTGAGACCCTGTCTCCAAAAAAGCAAAAAACAAACAAACAACAACAACAAAAAAAAACCCCACAAAGCTGGTGTAGTGGCACACACCTACATGCCCAGTGCTGCGGGAGGGTGAGGCAGCAGGGTCTAACATTTGAGCCCAGCCTGTGAAACTCAGAAATTTAGAGACCCTGTCTCAAAATTTTAATTTTTTTTTTCTCTTTAGAGGTCTGAGGGTGTAGCTCAGTGCAAAGACCCTGGGCATAATCTCCTTTATTCCAAAAACGAAACAAAACAAAACAAAAATAAAAATTATTTGACAAAAACCAGTGAAAAAATGTATACTTGTATCTGGGGCCAACTTCCTCTTAGAAACAGTCTATTCTCTTAGCTTCCCCAGTGCGGCTGTGCTGGAACTCCTGCTGCCTGTCCAGTGTTCCTGCAGTCTCTTCTTACTCTTCCATCTCCAGTAGCCAGTTTCCTTGACCCAGAGCGGTTGGCTGTCTCTACTACACTGTGGGCACTCAGTGTGTCCATCCCTGTGACCCTTTAGGGTAAGCATGGCTTTGCGCTCTGCCTCTGCTGGCCTGTGACTCCTTCAGAGCAGGACAGGGTTTTATTTCTGTTCCAGCCTCCCTTCCCACAGCACGGACAGAGTTGGCATAGCAGGTGAACACTGCAACTTCTGTCGGGGAAGTAAATACCAGCAGACTTGCCTGAGTCCTGCATGGCCCAGGATCCTCCATACACAGCATGAAGGAATCAGTTTTGCCATCGGGAGCAGAAAGTGTGCTCGGTGAGGCACAAGGTTTGGAGGCAGGTATCTTGGAGGGCCAGGACAATTAGTCCTGCTTTACCGAGACTATGACTTTGGGCAAGTAAATCTCCATAAAACCCAGTTTTCTTACTGTAAAGTGGAAATACTATGGTAATGCTTTAGAGTCACAATTTAAACATGAAAATACATGTACTGTCTTCAGAGGGCACCTGAGCTTATAGCAGGTAGTAACACTTACTAAGAAGCACAAATTTAATATTATTGTTACTTTAGCACGAGATAAATATGTCCGGCAATACACTGACTAGATGAGAAACAGTACTGGGCGTCCGGTGCATCAGCAGGAAAATAACCAAAGGGCGACTGTCTTCCTCCCACCACTAGGGGACACTATTCTGCCGGTCGTTATATTTACGTATTTACTGAGGGCCCCCCGCCCTCCGCTGCGCCAACCGGCCGCTGTACGCTCGGTTCTGAAGCTTAGCAAGCACCTACTGGCATTCAAACTAAAACGTCCAAGTTGCAACAAGCCACAGCTCGCCCAAAGTTGAGAAAGAAGCTGAGCACCGGCAGGAAGGCCGAGGAAACAAGGCGAGACGAGCGCCCCCTCCCCCGTGCGTCCCCAGCCCGGGACCGGAACCGCCAGGCCCTCCCGCCCGCGCGCATACACGCACGCGCGCACTCACAGCAGCGCTGTCCCGCGGCACAGGCAAGGACGGGCCGTCTTCTCCGCACCTCTGTCCCAGGCCTGTGCGCGCCGGCTTCCTTTAAAGGCCTCCGTCCCGCCCTCTGCCCGGGGTTCGCAGGGCGCGGTGCTTTCCTTTCCGACTAGGGGAACTCCAGCGGTAATAACCACGCGCGCTTCCCCCTCGCAGCGGCCTGGCAGGCCCGTTAGGGGATTTCCGTGACCCGAAGGCGTGACTCAACCGTGGCGCGTCCTCGTGGCATTTACTGAAAGACCTCTTCCTGGTTCGTGGGTCAGAGGAAGCCTTGACAGCCGACATAGAGATCATGGTCAGCCTGACTGGAAGAGGCCAGAATCCCCATCCTCTACTCACCATCCACTCTATACTTAACAGGTGAAAGGTTAGATTTTATTTTCTTACATTCTAAAGCTAAAAAATAAAAGTAAAAAAAATATGAAAAATTTTCAAATCGTTTTATTTTCACTTTTTATTTTGATCAAGAAAGCAAGGAGCCTGGCCCGTAATCCCAGCTCCCTGGGAGGCTGAGGCAAGAGGACCCGATGTTTAAATCCAGTGTGGGCCATTTGGTGACTTAGTGAGACAATGTTCAATATAAAACGGGCTGGGCTGGAGCTCGTAGTGTGAAGGTCCTGGGAGGGACTGAGAGAAAACCCAGAATTCCTTCTGGAGCCTTTATCTTAAGGGGAGGTCTCTAAATTGCATTAACATTATCTCACAAAAGCCTGACTTATTTGACTCTGAGTCGCTCTATTTCCCTCCACAATCTCTCTGAGTAGTAAATTTAAGCAACTTGACCGGCAGAGCCGTCATCTGATTTTAGTGTCTTGCAGGGGATCAAAGACATACCCGACGAAGTTATGCTGGACTTCATTACCCTGTGGAACTGGGATCCAGCACAGTCAGAACAAAACAGGCTGTGCCAGGGCGTCTGCGGGTTTGGAAGGACTTAATTTCCAGCTGGAATTACCTCAGAAAGACCAAGCTCAGGCATCACGTGGAGATTTCGATCCACTTTGGATCCTCCTTTCTTGAAGCCATTTTCAACTCAGTGGAGATTACCGAAAACATTTTGTGACCTTTACACAGTTTTAATCGTGTACTCACCAGAACTGTGAAAGATATCTCTGTTCCCTTCCTTTGTGGGGAGAGAGGCTGCAGAGGCAGGGGTCTTCTGTGGTGCCCAGATGGTGTGAAGCTCCTGGGCTTGAGGGATTTTCCTGCAGTAACTAAGGAGTTGTTAATTTCCTCAGCTGTGCCAGGGTAGACGCAGAGCCTTTTTACCTCTATTTAGTCTGACGGTTTTCTTGTACTGCAGGTATATGGCGCAAGTGGGAGGCAGAGGATTTTCACCCCACTCCTGGCTTAGAATTCTGTTAAACTTCTCACAGCAGTGTTTTCACCAATGTCCTATAATTATCTAATTTTTCCCTTTGAAGACAATCGTGTTTTCTTGTTTTGTTAATGGGAGTTTCTTCTACAAGAAGGCTGTAAAAACTTCAGTTTCAGCCTAATCCTTTCATACTTTCAAAATTTTTAGACAGGGCCGGAGGGTTAGCTCAGTGGTTCCAGCGCCTGCCTCACAAGCGCAAGGTCCTGAGTTTGATCCCCGGTAACCACATACAATGTTGGGCGTGGAGACTCATGCCCACCAGCCATCAATACCACATACCACAGTGCCAGGCGTGGTGGCTTACGCCTGTAATCCCAGCACTCGGGAGGCAGAGACAGGAGGATTGCCGAGTTTGAGGCTTGCCTGGGCTACATAGTGAGCTCAGGGCCAGCCTGAACTACAAAGTGAGACCCTGTCTCAAAAAAAAAAAAAAAAAAAAAAAATTTTTTTAGACAGATTGTACCCAGGGGCAGTGCTAGCCTAGCTGGGTGAGGCCCTGGGCTCATCCTGAGGCCCAAGAACTGAAAATGAAAGTGAAATCCCCCAGGAAACATCGTCATTGTAAATTCTAGGAATTTCCTGGTCTATTGGTAACTTTGTGTCCTCTTGTCATTAAATACAGTGAACTAGCTTTAAATAAGAGCCTAGAGATATCAAATGTAGGAAGAAACACTTATAGACCTCTTCTCACAACAATGAAATTTGCCCCTTATAAATTGTGGCTTACTTTAAATCTGTCCTGACGTTATCATAATGAAATATAATTTACAAGTGCGCAGAACTTCATTGTACACCTCTATGGATTTTGACAGATGAATAATAAACTCACGTAACTACTGGCCAGGCCATTATCAGAAACATTTTCTGTCACTTCAGAAAATTTTTCATGCTCTTTTCCAGTCACCATCAAGCTGCCTGTCTCCCTGTAGTCACCTATCCTCCACAACCATGGTTCGGATCTCAATCACCATAAATTTGGTTTAGAGTAATACAGGTTATAATAGAAGGGACTCAGGTTCTTCCTGTCACAATATTTTTCAGTCTTATCACTATGTAACAGTGTAATAGTATGTAACTATTATTACATAATAGTTTTCCACTATTCTCTACATTACCATTTGGTTATCCATTCTCTGATGGATATTGGAGGTATTCTTGGTTCAATCAATTTTTTTTTTTTTGAGACAGGGTCTCGCTTTGTAGTTCAGGCTGGCCCTGAGCTCACTTTGTAGCCCAGGCAAGCCTTGAACTCAGCAATCCTCCTGCCTCTGCCTCCCAAATGCTGGGTTTACAGGTGTGAGGCACCATGCACACCAATTTTTTTTTTTTTTTGAGACAGGGTCTCGCTTTGTAGTTCAGGCTGGCCCTGAGCTCACTATGTACCCCAGGCAAGCCTTGAACTCAACAATCCTCCTGGCTCTGCCTCCCGAGTGCTGGGATTACAGGTGTGAGCCACCACACCCAGCACTGTGGTATGTGGTACTGATTGCCTACGGACATGATTTACCACACCCGGTACTGCTGTATGTGGTTACCGGGATCAAACCAGGGCCCTTGCACTTGCTAGGGAGGCACTGGAACCACTGAGCTAAATCTCCAGCCCACGATTAGCCTTTTTAATTTTAGCACTTTGACACTAAGGTAACAATGCATTATCCTTCTAATATTTAGTTCCCTGGTGATTAAGTCACCTTTTAACTGTTTACCAGAATTTACCATGAGGCCATCATGAGGTGCCTATTCAAATCTGCCCATTTTTGAAATCGAATTGACCTTTTAATTACTATTCTAAGGAAATGCCTTATATGTACTCTATATATTAGTTCTTTGTATGTACAATGTATTTTCTCCCCATATCCAGTTTGCCTTTACTACTTTATTAATAGTTTATTTGGATGAGTAGAATATTTTAATCACATGAAGTACAACTTATAATTTTTATTTCATGTACAGTGCATTTCTGTACTGTGTAAACTATTTTTAATTGAATTCTTTATTGGTACAATTTATATACAATCTCAAAATCACATATAACATTGGGAAATTTGTACCAGTATATGCCACAAGTTAATTCTTATTTTTACCCATATCCCTACCCACTCCCCCCTCCTCCCCCCTTTATACATGCTCTTTTATTTTCTTTCTGTATCATATTTATTCCTTCCCCTCATCACATTCCTACACCAAGTTTCCTATAGAAATATTCCACTCTATAAAAGCTGTCCTACTTTCTAGAACTCATTTGCATCTACAGGTGTTCATGCCAAAGAGAAGATCTGGGAATTGTCTATCTGTGATCTATTGATTTCACTTATTAGTATATCCTCCAGATGTCTCCATTTGCACCTAAATGGATCGATCTTGTCATTCTTTATGTCAGAGTAATACTCCATTTTGTAAAAAAACCACATCTTCTTTATCCACTCTCCAGTTGATGGACATTTGGGTTGTTTCCAAGATTGAGCTATCATGAACTGAGCTGCTACTGTGTAAACTATCTTAACTTACTCAAGATACTGAGTTTTCTGTTTTCTTTTACAAACTTTGTGATGTTTACTTTCACATTTAGGGCTATGATTTGTTGCAAATTCACTTTTGCATATGCTATAAAGTAAGGGTCAATGTCTCTTTTTTTCTCTAAATGTTGTTACAATTTATTAAGAAGAGCCACTTCCCCTTAAATTGCTTAGTATTTTTGTCAAAAATCAACTGAATAAGGGCTGGGGATTTAGCTCAAGTTGTACTGTGGCAACCTTGGGCACACAAGGGCCTGAGTTGGATCCCCAACACCTCAAAAAAAAAGATCAACTGAATATTAGGGGGATGGATTAAAAAAAAGAGCCAAGACATATCATGTACAGGAACAAATCCTCAAAGATGAGTATGATCATAATGTACACCTAAAATGTATCAATAAACTTAAAGGAAAAAACCCTGAATAAGGGCACATGGTGGTAACATGCCTGTAATTCCAGCACTTCTGGAGGCTGAGACAGGAGAATCACAAGTTCAAACCCAGCCTGGGCAATTTTATTGATTTAGTGAGATCCCGTCTCAAAATAAGAGTTTTCACAAAGCTAGCAATGTAATTCAATACATTGTAATTCAATACAGAGTTCAGTCCCTAGAATCACCACCACCCAAAATCAACTGAAGATGTATATGAAGATCTGATTCTGAGCTCTTCTGTTAACTTATTTATCCTTCTTCCAAAACCAGGCATTTTTTTAACCAAGTTCTTTAATCTTTTTTTTAAATAATTATTTCAAAGATTTTATCTACTAATTTTAACATATGAGTTGTGAGTTTTCTTCTTTGGAACATGAGGTCTATTCTGTTGCTCCTTGACACAGTAACTTTTTCATGGCTGACATCTTTATTTATTCTAGAAACTGAATCCTGGGCATCATACATGCTAGGCAAGCACTCTGCCACAGCTGCACCTTGAACCCATGGTCAATGTTTCGGTGATGCTGCAGAAATGTTCCCTTCCTTCAGACAGTGTTGAGGAAATGAACTCTGGAGATCTCAGGACTTCTAAGAGAAGAGCACAGGAGGCTCTTTGATGGCAACTCTGATGCTCAGTATAGAACAGTGAAAAGAACCCTGAACTCCAAACCCAAGTCTTTGGTCTAAGCCTAATGCTAACAGTCACTGTTGTATCCTTTGAGCTCCAAGCTTTACAACCACATAGTCTATGAATGTAAATCAGAAAAATTCTTTTCATTGCATCTGTGCTGAACATGTACTGATTTTTTCTTCTCACTCTTTCTTAAACAATATAACAACTATCTGGTAATGTTTGCATTATATTAGTTGTAATAAATTATCCAGAGATGATTTTAAATGTATGGGAAACTCACAGAGTGCATGTAAACACTACACCATTTTATAAAAGCAACACTGAGGATCCATGGATTTTAATATCCACAGGGAGACCTGGACCTAATCCATATCCCTATGGACAGCAAGGGAGAACTGCATTAGCAGAAACTGAAAATGAGAAAAAAAATTAAAGATTAGTGAATGGTTTATAATGGAAAAAGAAGCACAAAGAACAAGAATCAGTTCCAGCCCTCTCAGCCTTCTCCTGAGACAGGAAGATCACAATTTCCAACCCAGCCTAGGCAACTTACTGACTTTGTAAAATTCTGTCTCAAAATAAAAAAGGGCTCAGCTATAGCTGCATGTGAAGGCCCTCAGTTAATGACCAGTGTTGGACAAAAGAAGAAAGAGGAGGAGGAGAATTGGGAAAAAAGGAAATACTGGAAGGATAATAAGTCCTCAAAATGAAATAAATAATCCCTTTTCCCATGAATCTTCGTATAATACAAAATATAAAGAAATATTACAGAAATGATAGTAAGATTATCTGAGGATAAAAAAGACATAAACATGGAAGTAGGAAAATTAACATACCAAAACAACACAGAACATCAATAGGATATAGTAATTCACCATGACATAGGATAAAAGAACTGATTAAAAACAATTTTTATAGTTTTTTGCAATAATAGGGATGGAACACAGGACCTAAAATGCTAGAAAAGCCAATAGTTTATATGACACACTATTATCCGGAGAAAAACCTGATGAAGTGTATCTATTCCATTTATGTGCTGTGACATATTTTACTAGCAGAATTTCAGAGCTACAGCAGCTGTGATAGTTGTAGCCTCACATTCTGCCAGAGATAAGGCTCTGGAGTAGGTCACAGATGTGAGCCACTAACAGTTTTCATCACACTTGCAGACTTGGTGCATGGAAAGATCTAGAAGACTCATGATTCAAGATTTAAAAGCATTCAGTATTGGCCTTTGGGCCTACTGATTTTTATAGAAGCCAAATAACCTGAACTAAGGATCCCTCTGACAGTTCCACTGTTGGGATTTAAAGTCCCCTAGGACAGTCACTGTCAGACCAGGGATGCTAGTTTAGGGCAAGAGAACTGAGCTAAGTAAGCCTGGAGGAGACAGCATGAGAGAGATGATTCCAAAGAGCTATCTATGTACAGAAAAACTCTTGTGCTGACTTCCTGCCCCATTCTTAATGGGTTCCCATCCTAAATTACTACCCAGAGTCTTGAAACCTGCTTTTGCTGAGAACAGGAACTCTTTACTTGGGTCTGTAGATGTCTGATAGATGGATTAAAAAAAAAAAACAGCCGGGTGTGGTGGCTCACGCCTGTAATCCCAGCACTCGGGAGGCAGAGGCAGGAGGATTGCTGAGTTCAAAGCTTGCCTGGTCTACATAGTGAGCTCAGGGCCAGCCTGAACTACAAACTGAGACCCTGTCTCAAAGAAAAAAAAAAACAAAACTTGGCATCTCTATCTAAATAAAATGCCAGCCTACCTGGCTGTCTTAACCCTTGAGTCAAATTCTACTCATTTCTGCATTGTAGACATGTTGATCATTTAAGAAATGTTTTGTCTAAGATTATGAAACAGGGTTAGCTTGGCCTATTGCCCATTGGAGCTGGTATGTGCTTCTTTTGTGTAGCTCCAGCAGTATCATAAGGCCGGGACATTTATGCAAAATGATGACACCAACTATAAGGTAACTCAGCTGCTCCTCAGCAAGGCTGACCATCTGTTAGCCTACCAAATTTTACTTTATTTTTGTTTTGTTTTTGAGATAGCGTCTCACTTTGTAGTTCAGGCTGGCTCTGAGCTCACTATGTAGCCCAGGCTAAGCTCAAACTCACACCAATCCTGCCTCTGCTTCCCAAGTGCTGGTATTACAGGCATTAGCCACCTCGCCCAGCATTGTGGTATTGGGTTACCAAGGATTAAACTCAGGATCTTGCACTTGCAAGGCAGACACCAGAACCAATGAGCTAAATCCCTGGCCCCAGCCTATCAACTTTTTTTTTTTTTTTTTTGAGACAGGGTCTTGCTTTGTAGTTCTGGCTGGCCCTGAGCTCACTATGTAGCACAAGCAAGCCTCGAACTGAGCAATCCTCCTTCCTCTGCTGTAATCCCGAGTTCTGGGATTACAGGCGTGAGCCACCACGCCCGGCACTCAACCTACCAACTTTTAAAGGCCAGGACAATTTGTATAAAACAATGGCACCAGCTACACAATGGTTTAACAGCTTCTAGGATTAGCTGACCATGACCACTCACTGGACCAAGTTCACCAAAAGAAGAAACACCTTTTGGAACCAGGGCCCTGGCAATGAAATGACCAAACTTTAGCCCACTCCAGCAAATCAGTAAAAACAAGCCGTTCCCTTTGCTTAGCGAGCAGAAGCTTGATCACTCCTTTGACCAGGTGCTAGCTCCCTTCAGCAGAGACCCGTTTGGCTGAGTCCTGTCCTCCCTCCACAAAGCTTTGCCTGTATAGCATGTGTGCCTGCCACATTCAGGCCAATCTAGTTTCTACCTGCTATGGATCAAAAGATTCCATCATCCTGTATCTCAAGTATATTGCAAAAACTAAGTAACTGTCAAACATCAGAGTAGTCTCTTATATATTATGTTCATAGTAATGCCCCACACTACACAATTGAGTAAAACATGTAACATTTCCCATAAAGTATTAATCAACAAAATACTCCAAATCTGACATTTACTGTTCTATGAAGACCAGAAAATAGAGAATCAAACTCTTATCTTTCTCCATTTCATATGATTTCCTGTTTAACCTGAGGGTTAAATTAGGACAATGTGATTTAATCTAGTAAGTGACAAAGTCATTGATAAAAAAAGAATTCTGGTTCCTGCATTGAACTTGTCCACAATGTTCTACAGCTACCCATGGTGATACATGGCTGTAATGCCAGGATTAAGGAGGCTGAGATGGGAGAATCACACGTTTGAGATCAGCCTGAAATTCAAGGCTAGCTTGAAGTTGAGAGCAAGACCTTGTTTTAAAAATTATCTATAGGATACAATAATTGAAATTGACTTTATATTATCTTACTTATACTTAAAATATATTTCCTTGTTTGTTGGTTGGTTGGTTGGTTTCTTTGTTTGGAGACAGGGTCTCGCTTTATAGTTCAGGTTGGCCCTGAGCTCACTATGTAGCCCAGGCAAACCTCAAACTCAGCAATCCTCCTGTCTCTGCCTCCTGAGTGCTGGGATTATAGGCATAAGCCACCATGCCCAGCACTGTGGTATGCAGTACTGATTGCTGGTGGGTGTGGGTCACCATGCCTGGCATGGTATGTGGTTACCAGGGATCAAACGGGGACCTTGCACTTGTTAGGCAGGTGCTGGACCCACTGAGCTAAATCTCTGGCCCCCAGGCTCAGGTTTTACTAACATAAATGTTTAAAATGATGTTGGGGCAAGTTACCTGAAGCAAAGCACCAGTTGCTACAGTTCTCTCTTCAGCTTTCCAATGTTTCCCTTGGCCAAGAACATATTAAATCACCTCTTAATTTGAAATATTTGGCAAACAGTGGCAAGGTACAGCCACTAGAAACCTACAGTTTATTTCCATGACAAATATGGTAATGGTATATTTGCCTTTTAAAAGAGCCACATTCTGGATTTTGAGCAGACATACAAAGCATTGCAAACTGGAATAGAATGGAAGTTGTTTTCCATTGGCAAAGTCAACCAAAGGAATAGAGATCAGTAATCATCCCAGCAGGAATAATAGCAAATGGCTTGAAAACCAACTCATAAAAGATATCGTGTAAGAAACCAAAGGTGTAAATGAATGCCAAAATGTGTGATAGGTAATGTGAAATAGAGAAAATGTTCAAAAGGAAAAGGGAAAAGATGGGCAGGGGAAAGTAAAGAAGAGAAAGAAAAAATTAAGTGTATGGGGTGGGGTTGTACAGAGGGCTGGGGAATGAGAATCAGGAAGCATCATATACGGTACAAACTCTCAGTGTTGAATGTGATCACAATGTATGTATAAAATGTACTAATAAAAACAATTTTAAAAAGATGCTATGTAAAGAGCACTGGCACCCATTAAAATATAGATTACTGAAGAAATAAAGAACACTCAAGACCTAAATTTTTTGGATATTTAGTTTAGATTTCAGGGAACTAATTTCATCTATTGACATTTCTTTTTTGTCAGCATAAACTCATTAAGTTTGTTATGTAGTTACTGAAAATACTTCCAGTACTATCTATTGCCTTTCAAAAGTTTTTAAACAAATAGACTTTTCATTTTGCTTCACCACAACAAATTTCAACTGCCACTCGTAAAACTCAATACCTTCTTTCCAGCTTTTTTTTTTTTTTTTTTTTTTTTTTTTTTTTTTTTTTTTTTTTTTTTTTTTTTTTTTTTTTTTTTTTTTTTTTTTTTTTTTTTTTTTTTTTTTTTTTTTTTTTTTTTTTTTTTTTTTTTTTTTTTTTTTTTTTTTTTTTTTTTTAGTTGTTTCAGTTGTACTGGTTTCTGGAGCTTCTCTTGAGTCTTTATCATTAATGCAGCTTAATTTTAAACTTTAGCTTTTCCCACATTTTAATATCTACAACAATAATGTAATTATGTTATAATAAGGTCTTACTACTTATCAATCTTTTTTTTTTTTGAGACAGAGCACTTTGTAGTTCAGGCTGGCCCTGAGCTCACTATGTGGCCCAGGCAAGCCTCGAACTCAGCAATCCTCCTACCTCTGCCTCTGCCTCCCGAGTGCTGGGATTACAGGCGTGAGCCATTATGCTGGGCATTGTGGTATGCGATACTGATTATTGATGGCATGAGTCACCATGCCTGGCATTGTATATGGTTACCAGGGGTTGAACTCGGGACCTTACACTTACTAGGCTGGTGCTGGGACCACTGAGCTAAATCTCCAGCCCTTACTTATCAATTTTTATGTATAATTTATATAAGTTTCAGTGGAACTTGAGCTATCTGCATAATATTTAAATAACCACATAAAAGTCATTAAGCCATGTGGTTCACACCAAGTAGTGATGTGTTTACTTGACATGATGTAACAGTTAGGTGCAATGTGAGGTGAGTTGTATTAATGCTAAAATATCTTAACTTGTTCAATTTTTTTTGAGACAGGGTCTCACTTTGTAGTTTAGGCTGGCCCTGAGCTCACTGTGTAGTCCAGCAAGCCTTGAACTCAGCAGTCCTCCTGCCTCTGCCTCCTGAGTGCTGGGATTGCAGGCATGAGCCACCACATCCATCATTGTGGGGTATGGTACTGATTGCTGGTGGGTATGAGTCACCACACCCAGTATCATATGCGGTTACTGGGGTCCAACCAGGGACCTTGTCCTTGCACTTGCTAGGCAGGCGGTGGAACCACTGAGCTAAAACTCCGGCCCAACTTGTTCAATTTTTAATATAAGTATGTTAAAATTAAACCGAATTTAAAAATCCATTTCCTCACTGATGCCAACTCCATTTCAAGTGCTTTGCAGCCCATGTGGCTGGTGGCTACCATATTTGATATACTTGCCTTAAACCACATTTGCTTGGTCCTGGCTTGCTTCATGACTCAGACTTTGGGCTATGCTTCATCCTTCCAAGGGACACCAGCTCAGACTCATCTCACTGTCCTCACTGTGTTCAGCTTATTCAGGACATTGTTGTCTAGCTTCAAGTTTTGGGTTCCAACCTCCAACAGCAGCTATTTGAGCAATGTTTTTTCCCCTAGACCTGTTGAAACCCCTGCAAGGTTGGGGCACAGAATAGAACAAATACTAAGGACATAGAGGTCAAGATAAATGAGGAGGCCATTAAAAAGCAAACAATAATTCTTGTTTCTTCTCTTGGATAAATGACTTTCAAAAACAAAAGTGCCAAGCATGATGGCACATGTCTGTAATACCAGCACTCAAGAGGCTGGAGAAGGAGAATTGGTACAAGTTCAAGGTCAGCCTGTGCTACATAGTGAATTCAAGGCCAGCCTGGAGTATGTAGTGAGAATCTGCCTCAGAAAAATAAAACAAATATGCAAAAAGAAAAAAATAAAAAACAAAAATTACAGAAGATATGACTTAACCTTTGACATAATTATTTTTAAATCATGAAATAGTGGAAGAACAGACAATTAGCCATCATTCTATTTTTTTCTTTTTTCTTTGTTTCTTTTTGTTTTTTTTTTTTAGTACTGGGGATTGAACTCAGGATCTTGTGCTTGCCAGGCAGGTGACAGTTTCACTGAGCTATAAGCCCAGACCAACAATTCTAATTTTCAATGAGAAAAAGAAAAGAGATTCTCAGGTAGTTCATTTAAATAAATTTAATAACCATCCTAGGCAAGATTCCAGTATGAATTTATCAAGGAGTGAAGTGTGAGCTTTTAAAAAATGAAGTAGTGGAGCCAGACATTTAGCTCAGTGGCTCTGGCGCCTGCCTCGCAAGTGCAAAATCCTGAGTTTGATCCCGGTAACCACATACGATGCTGGGGTGGTGACTCACGCCCACCAGCAATCAATACCACATACCACAGTGCCGGGCGTGGTGGCACACGCCTGTCATCCCAGCACTCGGGAGGCAGAGACAGGAGGATTGCTGAGTTCCAGGCTTGCCGGGCTACATAGTGAGCTCAGAGCCAGCCTGAACTACAGGGCGAGACCCTGTCTCAAAAAAACAAACAAACAAAAAAGAAAATGAAGTAGTGACCACCAGAAGATAGCAAATAACTTGCAATCATAAAGAACAATCTGGACCCAATATACTCCACTTCCTGTTTTGGTAAACTTACGAAACTGGTGGTAGTACTGCAGAGCTCTGGATTTCATCAAAGCACTTGGCAGCAGTTCTTACTATATCTTTGTGGCAAAAAATGGACGCAGAGTAGAAGGTACTACCTTGCATCTAAATTAAATCCAGGTGATTCTTTTCTTCTACAAAAGATTGGGAGAATGCCTCAGAATTTGATATTAAAAATGTTCTCTGTAATATACTAGTAAATAGAATTAAAACTAAACTGGGACCAGAAATGGTGGCACACTCCTACAACCCGAGCACTCAGTCAGAAGTCATACTTCTCAGTCAGAACTATGGTAAGTTAGAGCCCAGTCAAGGAAACTTGGCAATTTAGTGAGATCTGCCTCAAAATAAAAATACAGAAGGATTGGGAATGTAGAGCTCAGTGAGAAGGGCCTGGCTTCAGTGTCCAGTCTCTCTCTCTCTCTCTCTTTCTCTCTCTCTCTCTGGGTGTGTGTGTATGACCTAGGGGCTGGGTATAGTTCAGTGGTAGAGTGCTTGCTTAGCATGAGCAAGTCTGTAAATTTAACCTCAAGCACTATAAAGTAATCACATTATAAACATAGACTGGATGAGTAGAGAGAGTACAGAGAGTGGGATCTATAAACAATTTAGCACCAGTGAGTTCTAGAATGTTCTCAGAACTCAAGAAGATTCCAGCAGCTGAGATTTGTGGTTTCAAGTTGCATCACTTGAGCTGGTGCAGCCGCAGGCATGTGTAGTCCTTGCACTCAGAGAACTGAGGCTCAAGATTTGAAGCCCAGGAGTCTGAGGCCAGGCTGGCCACACAGTGAGACCCTGTCCAAAACAAGGGGAGGGGGATAAATTCAATTCCCCCTTTTCCATATGAATTATCTTTTTTAAAAATGTAGTTTATTGTCCTTTATAACATTTATATACATATACTTTAAATTAAAATGTGGACAATGGGATAGTTACTGTAGCTAATATTTCTGGATGTTTGTTTTGTGTTTAGCACTTTCTAATCTATTGATTTCCTCACAAGCATCACAAGGTATAAATTATCATTATCTTATTACCAATGATGAGGCTGAGAGTCACAAAGGCTATATTTTTACTCAGAATCACATAATCAAAAAATAAAAATCAAAGTAACCACCTGGTCTTGAAGGACTCATCAGTTTGATGACTATTTTCCATCATTCCCTTCTTTAAATTAGGTCTTGCTTGTATCACAATTGGATGTTCGGCATTTGTAATTCAGTCACATTGCATGGATACTTTTCCATAACATCCAACAAATACAGAGCCACATCATCATCTGCATTTTTTTCGTTTGTTTGTTTGTTTGTTTTGAGACAGGGTCTCGCTTTGTAGTTCAGGCTGGCCCTGAGCTCACTATGGTGCCCAGGCAAGCCGCCACGAACTCAGCAATCCTCCTGTCTCTGCCTCCCGAGTGCTGGGATTACAGGCGTGAGCCACCACGCCCGGCATTGTGGTATGCGGTGTTGATTGTTGGTGGGCTTGAGTCTCCACGCCCAGCATTATATGTGGTTACCGGGGATCAAACTCAGGACCTTGCACTTGCGAGGCAGACGCCGGAACCACTGAGCTAACCCTCCAGCCCCATCATCTGCATGTTTACACAATGACTCACCGGATACGAATTCCACAGTGTAGCCAACCCTATCGTGTTTTAGAGATAAACCTTTTTTTTTTTTTTTTGCGGTAGCAGGGATTGAACTCAGGCCCTTATGCATCCAAGGTTGGCACAGTACCAGAGATAAACTTCTTATCCAATCACATCTTAGCCATTTGTCTGATATTTTATCCTGGTACAAATTCAAGAAGTAGTATCACTAAATCCAAGAGTCTATGTCAGGTTCCTTTAATATTTTTGTGAAATTAATAGTTTTCCTTCAACTTATCTTATTTTTAAAATGCTAACCAGGAATCACTAGAATTAATTTCACAACCCACTGAATCATGACCTACCATTTGAAAAATAATGTCCAAAGCTCTACAGGATCTGTGGGTTTCCTTTACAGAATTTTCCAAAACTGACAGGGAACTGCTGATGAAACTTTGGATAATGGGCAGTTTCCCCAAGATAAATTGGTATGCTTTACTAACAGAAAAATGTGAAAACAACAAGAATCATTTGAAGTTTTAGCATACTGACCAGTATAGAAATAAAAGAAGTTCAATCCCTAGTACTGCCAAAAAAGAAAGAAAGAAAAGAAAGAAAGAAAGAAAGAAAGAAAGAAAGAAAGAAAGAAAGAAAGAAAGAGAAGGAAAGAAAGAAAGAAAGAGAAAGAAAGAAAAGAAGGCACTTGTTCTGGTGCAACAGCGCACAGCTGTAATCCCAACACTGAGGTGGAGCCAAGCAGGTCACAGGTTTCAAACTTAGCCTGGACAACTTATTTTGAGACCCTCTCTCAAAATAAAAAAATAAACAGCAACAACAACAACAAAAAAGGCCAGGGAAATGCAAATCAAAAGTACACTGAGGTGCTGACTGTGGGTGCATCTTGCAATCCCAGCACTTGGGAAGCTGAGGCAGGAGGGTGGTGGTGAGTCTGTGGACAGTCTAGGCCACAGGCCAGTCTGAATGATACAGCAAGACCTGTCTCAAAAAAACAAAAAACTAGATTGAGATTCCTTCTCACCCCAGGCAAAATGACTCTAAACAGGAATTTTTTTTCTTTTTTTTTTTCAGTACTGGGGATCAAACTCACTTCCAAGGTAGGCGTGGTTCCACTTGAGCTAAATCCCCAGCCCCCTAAACAGGAATTTTTAAAAATTTCTGACAAGGATGAGAGAGGTAGTGCTGGTGGGCATGTAAATTAGTACAGCCACTAGGGAAATCAAGATGGAAGTTTCTCAAAAATCTAAAAATAGAGAGAAGAAAAAAAACCCCTAAAAATAGAATTACCATTTGATCTAGTTGTAACACTTACTAGTATATTTAAAGTCAGAACACTACAGGGATGCCTGAGCACTAACGTGTACTTCACACAGTTCACAAAAACCAGGCTATGTATAACCAGTCTAGATGCCTGGCAACAGAGGAATGAGTAAAGAAAACATATAAAAAACAACATATTTGTGACTAACAGAGAATTTTGCCTTCTATGCAATCTTTCTTAGTATCACTTTTGAAGACTACTGTTGAGACGCAGAAAACAGCACCTGGTGTGAAGGCCGCAGGGGCCACCTCTGAAGCAGAGCATTCATCCACGACATTTTTTTCTTTTTTTTGAGATAGGGTCTCGCTTTGTGGCCCTGAGCTCACTATGTAGCCCAGGCAAGCCTCAAACTCAGCAGTCCTCCTGCCTCTGCCTCCTGGAGTGCTGGGGTTACAGGCTTGAGCCACCAAACCTGGCATTTGTGGTATGTAGTGCTGATTGCTGGTGGGCGTTAGTCACCACTCCCGTTGTATGTGGTTACCGGGGATTGAACCAGGGACCCTGTGCTTGCTAGGCAGGTGCCAGAACCACTGAGCTAAATCTCTGGCCCTCCGTGACATTCTCTTGCCCACCTCATCCTCACTTTCCCTTGAAGCAAATCACAGAAACCAGAATTTCTCTTCTCTGAGGAGGTGTAGAATCACAACCCATTTTCCCCAAAGCCGTCCATAAAAACTAAAGTTGCTGCTTCAGCTTTTCCCACCTTTCTGTTTAAGAGCTGGTCTTGAGCCCATTAGACATTCTTTTTTTTTTTTTTTTTTGCTTTTTGAGACAGGGTCTCGCTTTGTAGTTCAGGCTGGCCCTGAGCTCACTATGGTGCCCAGGCAAGCCGCCGCGAATTCAGCAATTCTCCTGTCTCTGCCTCCCGAGTGCTGGGATTACAGGCGTGAGCCACCACGTCCGGCATTGTGGTTTGCGGTGTTGATTGTTGGTGGGCGTGTCTCCATGCCCAGCATTATATGTGGTTACCTGGGATCGAACTCAGGACCTTGCGCTTGCGAGGCAGGTGCCGGAACCACTGAGCTAACCCTCCGGCCCACCATTAGACATTCTTATCGGAGGAAATACGGAGCTGAGGGACTGAGAAAAATCTGAGCGGAGAAACCTCTGTGGCTTTCCACTGGCTCGCACCCTCTCCATTCAGTCTCATTCCCACAGCGCTGCGCATTGGAGTGATGCAGACACGATGGCAGACAGCTCCCCCATGTGGCTGGGTCTTCAAGCTGAAGACTCCACGACCACAGAACTGCGGTCACGGGGTGAACGCACGCCAGTCTTCTGTTCGCTTGTCCTCAGTTACGGGGGAGTCCATCTTGAATCTCCATAACAGACAAGAAAGGCTGACCCCTTTCTCTGTCCTTGTGACATTAATAACATTTATAGTTAGATATTTTCTGTTGGAGTTTGACAGCAAAATTGATCCCTGAATGTTGTCTCTTTAATCAAACTACCAGCAAAATTTTCCAAAGATAAACACATAAATGTATTCTCTCACATGCTCACTGGTCTCCTTCACATAGTAGGCCACACTTAAAACATGAGACAGTGAACTTTTATTTAATGGTATTGTTACCACCTTCTAGTAGTCAGAAAACAAAAACTGGCTATTAGATTCAAGTCTGTGAATTTTTTTATTGTTTTATTTTTTCAATACTAGGGAGTGAGCTAATGATCTTTACACTGAGCTACGTCCCTAGCGCTTTTATTTTTTATTTTGAAACATAGTCTTGCTAATTGCTAGGTTGCCCAGTCTGGGCTCAAACTGGTGAAACTTCTGCCTTAGCCTCCCAGAGTTCTGGAATTGTAGGCATGTGACACCACACCCAGTGTTTTCCATTTGTTCATTCGTTGATTTTTTAAGTAAAAAATATCTATAGCTTCATGGTATGTTTTACTTTTCTTTCCTTTTATTAATATGTACAGCCTTAGACTGAAACTGAAGAAAAAATATCTGAAATATTTCAGAGTAAATTCAAAGCATAACTGCATCTGAAATATTTTTAAAAATGCAGTTATAAAAGGGCAAGATATTTTAGGAAATGTTAAGCATCTTTTTTAAATGTTAGCTTTTTCAAGTATCTCAGATTTCTAAACACCTACATAAATAGTAATTGTGTTTGTGGTTAATTACTTTTTTTGTATTTTTTTTTCTAGCTCAACTAAATACTACTGACTTGTGTTTAGACAGAAATACTGAGATGATAGTATCCCCATCCCTCTGGGTGACAAGAATAGAAGATGTGACATTATACATTTAGTAACAAATGGGAGAAAATGCCAGGGTTGCTGATGCACACCCGTAATCTCAGCACTGGAGAGGCTGAGACAGGAGGATTACTGCAAATTCAAGGCTGGCCTGGGCTACATAGTGAGTTTGATGCCAAACTGAACAGCATAACAAGACCCTGTCTCAAAAAACAAAATATAGGGGCTGGGGATTTAGCTCAAGTGGTACCACACTAACCTTGGATGCACAGGGGCCCCAGTTTTATCCATGGTACCGCAAAAAACAGAAGGAGGGAGGGAGGGAGAAAGAGGAAGGAAGCAAGGAAGGAAGGAAGGAAGGAAAGAGAAAGAAAGAGAGAAAAAGAAAGAAAGAAAGAAAGAAAGAAAGAAAGAAAGAAAGAAAGAAAGAAAGAAAGAAAGGAGAAAGAAAGAAAGAGAAAGAAAGAAAGAAAGAAAGAAAAAGAAAGAAAGAAAGAAAGAAAGAGAAAGAAAGAAAGAAAGAAAGAAAGAAAGAAAGAAAAAGAAAGAAAGAAAGAAAGAAAGAAAGAAAGAAAGAAAGAAAGAAAGAAAGAAAGAAAGAAAGAAAGAAAGAAAGAAAGAAAGAAAGATGGTCTTTGGACGGAAAGTCCTAGAGCCCAATCCCCCTGCTTCTTCCCACAGCACTCCCTGCAGAGGGCAGCACAGAAGACCTCTGTCCAGGAATCAGGCCCACCCCTTCTCTGCAAGGTGGCTTTGTGTGCGCAGCGCAGAGCGAGCTCCTGTCTGAGGGGCTGCGGTGGGGCTGAGACCCGAAGCACTGGAACATGAACTGGCAGAGTGAGCAGAACACGCGCTTCCGGCAAGAGGACACGATGTGCCCTGGTGTGAGCAGTGTGGCGGCCACAGGAGATGGGCCCAAGGGGCAGAGCGTGGTCCCCACCTAAGCGCTTGGATGGTGCGCGGGGAGGGGGGAGTCTACCTAGTGCACTGCAGGGGTGAAGCAGCAGCCCTGGCCTTGACCCACAGGATACCAGAATCTACAATCAAAACTGTCCCTAGACGTTGCTCAGTGTCCCCTGGAGAAGAAGCGCAGCTCCGAGGCTCCCCACGGCCAAGGGCAGCGGGGCCTTGGAGGCCATGGAAGTGGCTTCACTGAACTCGGAGTCAGGGCGCTTCACTGAACTTGGAGCCCCTGAGCAGTGGGTGCCCTACCTCGCTCGGTGACCACCAGCACCAGCCAGAGTCGGCCTGGCCCACCTCACCTCTCGTTCTGTGCTCTCCGCACAGATCTCACCACCTTGCTCCTGGAGGAACTTCTGCAGGCGGGGCCGCAGCCCCAAACACTCCCTGCTTACCTGCCAAGAGGGACATTCATTCCCCCACCTGGGACAGAAGCAGTGAAGGGAGCTCCTGGCACAGGGCCTGGCCTTGTGACAACGCTCTGCAGGCCAGAGCAAGTAGAGCAAAATATAAGGAGGTGGGCCGGAGATTTAGCTCAGCAGTTCTGGCACCTGCCTAGCAAACCCAAGATCCCTGGTTCAATCCCCAGTAACCACATACAATGCTGGGCATGGTGACTCACACCCACCAGCAATCAATACCACATACCACAGTGCTGGGCGTGGTGGCTCACGCCTGTCATCCCAGCACTCAGGAGGCAGAGACAGGAGGATTGCTGAGTTCGAGGCCTGCCTGGGCTACATAGTGAGCTGAGGGCCAGCCTGAACTACAAAGCGAGACCCTGTCTCAAACAAACAAACAAACCCCAAAAAACCAAGAGGGTGACCTCTGATCTCCCTGTAAGAGCAAATCTGCTTTGTGTGGCCAAGAGTAGGTGGCTGAAAGCCTCCAGCTGCCTCTGCCCTCAGGGCCCACCGCCTGCTCCCGCTGCTGGGACCCAGCCCTGGATATCTGCAAAACCCAGGACTCATCATCACACAGGCCATCCTGACCCAGGGCTTCTGAGTGGGTGGCAAAGAACTGCCTGCCGCTGTCCTGCCCATACCACTTCCAGTGCCTTTTATTGTTCATCATTGTCACCTCGTAATGAGCCTTCTCTCCTCCCAGCATCTTTCCCCCTTGCCCAGGATTTCTTTCTCCATCTCCAAACTTTCCTTCATTCTTTTAATCTCAATTCCGGGGATCGAACTCAGGTCCTTGCGCTTGCGAGGCAGGCGCCGGAACCACTGAGCTAACCCTCCGGCCCCTTAATCTCAATTCCAATATCACTTTCTTTACAGATTTCAGGAAATTTTTACTATTAGCTGCTCCTTTCTCTGTGTTCCCACAAAACTTTGTTTATATTCCTGCTAAAAAGACAAGGAAGGAAACTATTCATTATGCAACACTTATTATGGGCGGAAAGCTGTACTAATGCTTATGTTCCCTAAATTGTCACATTAGCTCGGGGAGAGATTAGCAACCCCATTTTGTAGACAGAGTCAGTAAGCTGTGTTTAAGATTAATTTTTCAGGGCCGGAGGGTTAGCTCAGTGGTTCCGGCGCCTGTCTCGCAAGCGCAAGGTCCTGAGTTTGAACCCCGGAAACCACATATAATGCTGGGCGTGGAGACTCACGCCCACCAACAATCAACACCGCATACCACAATGCCGGACGTGGTGGCTCACGCCTGTAATCCCAGCACTCGGGAGGCAGAGACAAGAGGATTGCTGAGTTCGCGGCGGCTTGCCTGGTCTACATAGTGAGCTCAGGGCCAGCCTGAACTACAAAGCGAGACCCTGTCTCAAAAAAAAAAAAAAAAAAAAAGATTAATTTTTCATCTCTATCTGACAAAAGGCCCTGGTATTTGTTTTCTCTTTACTACTGTACATTTAATGAATTTAATTATACCTTATCTAATTTCATGCATAGTTTTGAGAGTGAAAAATCCCTTGTTTGTTCATTTTTGTTTTTTGAGACAAGGTGTCACTATATAGTGCTGATTGCCCTTGAATTCACTAGACAGCTCAGACTGGCCTCAAATTCACAGCAGTCTTCTTTCCTCAGCCTCCTGAGCGCTGGGATTACAGGTACGCATCACCACACCTAGCTCTTAATTGTATTTTTTTTAAATGGCGCTAAAGATCAAACCCTGGACTTCACCACGTTAAGCACATTCTATAGCACTGAACCACACTCCCAGCTCTGTTATAAACAAATACAGAACCTGGTTCTACATAATACACATGAAGTAAATGCTTACTGAATGAAGAAATGATGGCTAGCTTGGGTTTCTATGTGAAAAGGCACATTTTGAATTATTACTAAAATGCACGGGAACATGACAGACCCACGGCTCAGCTGCTCTACTGCTGCTAAACACTAAGCCAGGCACAGCTGTGAATCCTGTAAGCACAGCACTCGAGGCTCAGGCACTCGGATCACTGCAAATTCCAGGCCAGCTTGTGCTCCACAGTGACCTCAAGGCCAGTCTGCACTATGTAGGGGGAGCTTGTCTCATTGGCCTTTCTGGGGAAAAGAGGAGAGGGGAGGGGAAGGGGAGGTGAGGGGCTGTAAGGGAAGGGAAAGGAAAAGGGAAAAGGAGAAACCAGTACCTTGATACCTGCATCCAGGACCTTCCAGAGTTGGAAAACCTATCACAATGTGGAAGAAAGAAAGCCAGGTCAGAAAGCCTGAAACCAAGTGGAGAAAGAGACTCAGACCTATTTATTCGATCTGCAGAAAGCAAAGAAATCTCAGCTTCTCCAGGCATAAAGGAGGACTGGGCATGCGCAAATCCCACCCCCAGCACCTCACAAAAGCAGGAAAAGGCCAAAGTGAAGATGTGGATGGACCCAAGTCGCAGCAGCAGACATGGGAGAGGGTTGCTGGCTGTGTTCAGGACTGAGTTGGCGAACTTGCTGCAGGAGATTCTCTGCACGTGTGAAAAGGCACACTGTGAATTATATTATTATCAGCATGTGCATGCTGACGAACAAGTGGCTCGGGGTATGATCTTGTTTACTTACTTTTGAGATGGTGTCTTGCTGTTTTGACAGCTTCTTGCGTTAGCCTCCTGAGAAGCTTGGATTATCATCTGCGCATCTACATCAATGCTCTTGGCCTTGGGTCACTATCTTTATTTTAGTTCTAAAACTTAAAATAGCTCAGCTCAATTCGTTTCTGAGAGCTACACTGCCACTGTGAGGCCAAGGTCTTGCGTGTCCTCCATTTCACTGGCCTAAACAATTGGAGAGTTGAAATATGTCATACTTAGAATTATTTTCGAACAGAAAAATCTCCTAGTTCTAAACACACTGGAACGCTGGCTGCGGAGGAAGTAGCAGTTACAAGGGTCTTTATTAGGGAGTTCAGGCATACGAATTAGTGCAGAAGCAGTGAAAAATCTTTGGCATAGGGCCGGAGATTTAGCTCAGTGGTTCCGGCACCTGCCTCACAAGCACAGGTCCTGAGTTCGATCCCCGGTAACCACATACAATGCTGGGTGTGGTGACTCACGCCCACCAGCCATCAATACCACATACCACAGTGCCGAGCGTGGTGGCTCACGCCTGTAATCCCAGCACTCGGGAGGCAGAGACAGGAGGATTGCTGAGTTTGAGGCTTGCCTGGGCTACATAGTGAGCTCAGGGCCAGCCTCAACTACAAAGCTAGACCCTGTCTCACCAAAAAGAAAAAGAAAGAAAAAAAAAATCTTTGGCACAGACACAACTAAACACTGCCATCTAGTGGCATTTTAGTTAAACTTCACCCATCCATCCATCCATCTGATAAACTTACCCATCAATGTTTATCTATCAGTAATACCTACTCACCCATTCGACATTAACAACGGATTCTATTCTATGCCAGATACTATTTAACTGTACACAGTGAATAGAAGAAACTCTCTACTCTAGTTCCTAGTGAGTTTACATTCTAATGGAGGACAAAGGAGGCCCGAGTACAATGGTCTTCTAGCATTTGGCAACTGACTTCATTCAGATGTCTGAAACTTGGAAGGTTAAAAAAAAAGTACACTGAGGGCCGGAGGGTTAGCTCAGTGGTTCCGGCGCCTGCCTCGCAAGCGCAAGGACCTGAGTTCGATCCCCGGTTACCACATATAATGCTGGGCGTGGTGGCTCACGTCTGTAATCCCAGCACTCGGGAAGCAGAGACAGGAGGATTGCTGAGTTCGCGGCGGCTTGCCTGGGCACCATAGTGAGCTCAGGGCCAGCCT
>PVIC010024121.1:0-26279 GCA_004025085.1 Thryonomys swinderianus | reverse complement strand
AGAAAGAGAACGAATGAACAAAAGAAAAAGAAAGAAAGAAAGAAAAAGAAAGAAAGAAAGAAAGAAAGAAAGAAAGAAAGAGAAAGAAAAAAGAGAGAGAAAGAAAGAGAACGAATGAACAAAAGAAAAAGAAAGAAAGAAAGAAAAAGAAAGAAAGAAAGAAAGAGAGAGAAAGAGAATGAATGAACAAAAGAAAAAGAAAGAAAGAAAGAAAAAAGAAAGAAAGAAAGAAAGAAAGAAAGAAAGAAAGAAAGAAAGAAAGAAAGAAAGAAAGAAAGAAAGAAAGAAAGAAAGAAAGAAAGAAAGAAAGAACCTATATTTTTTGTCCTAGACTTTATGGAAAAATGAGATTAAAGGAGGTAGACCAACCAATCTGGAGGAGGAAATTTCAACTTTCCAACAGTCTGTGCCGTGAGCACTGGGCTGTTTTTAGCAAGATTTATAGTGAGAATCAAGGGCACAAAGCAGAGTAGAAAACAGAAAAACTTAAATTTTGGCGTAGATGGAACCAAAATAAACTTGCAGCCAAAATAGATGTGGCTGCTGAAGACATTAGCCCCATTTCATAGGAACCAAGTGTTTTGTACAGTCACAAGCGAGGATGTCCTGAGGCCATCACAGAAACTAGCAATACTCCACTCAAAGGTCCAAAAGTGCAAACCTTTCATCTTAAAAGAGCAGGACCAGTGCTCAAAGTGAGCCACTGAGTGAATTGGTTCCCAAGGCTTCATTTCATGGCACAGAAGCTTCCGGGCACTTGAAACCACTGGGTATTGTTTCAGTTGGCAATGAGCCTTGCAAAATCCACGTAATGCAGACTTTAAAGGTATGCAACAAAAGCAATTAGGGAGTTATGGAGCCTTCTTCTCCCCAAATACCAAAGGAAGGCCTAGAAGGCCAGGCTTTGTACTATTGGACAAGTGGTATGTTAAGTTGCTGGAGTGAGGCTGAAGTGGTAGAGGAGACCCAAAGAAGTTGGCATGTCTGCCAAGCACAGCACAGATGGTGAGCAGAGCCAGCCCAAAAGGAAATGTGTGAGCTACAACCAGCAAGGTGGCTGGGTGGGGCTCCCTTCTGCAGCTCACATTTCACCACCATAGATTCTAGGTTCCAGACACAGAGAGCCACAGAATTGTATGTCTGTCATGTGGGTTTTAGTCTTGCTTTAGTCTGATTCTTTTCTATTCCTCTCTTCCTTTTTTTTTTTTTTTTTTTTTTTTTGAGACAGGGTCTCACTTTGTAGTTCAGGCTGGCCTTCAGCTCACTATGTAGCCCAGGCAAACCTCGAACTCAGCAATCCTCCTGTCTCTGCCTCCCAAGTGCTGGGATTACAGGCATGAGCCACCATGCCCAGCACTGTGGTATGTGGTATTGATGGCTGGTGGGCATGAGTCACCATGCCTAGCATTGTATGTGGTTGTTGGGATTGAACTCAGGACCTTGCGCTTGCAAGGCAGGCACCAGAACCACTGAGCTAAATCTCTGGCCCGCTCTCTTCCTTTATTTTTACAATGGGAATATATATCTTGTGCCTGTGACCTTGAAATTAGGTAACTTGTTTTTTTGTTTTACAGTAGTGTATAGAGAAGAGTTTTCCCTGAGTCTCAGACTATGACTTAGACTTTTGAATAACTAAATAATTAAATTAATTAACTAACTAGTTAGTTATTAGGGTTTGAGAGCTTAAAAATGAAAATCAAAATATATCATGTACAGGTATAAATTCTCAATGATGAATGTGATTATAATGTATATCTAATGTACCAATAAACTCAATCAAGGGGAAAAAAGGATTAAAAAGAGGTTGAGACTTTGTAAAGGATTTTGGAAGTATACGTGCAGGATAGTTGTGTAACATTATGTTGAACTACCTTGATAGTGCCCATTTGAATGGCTTGGAGGAATGCACTCATGGCTGCAAGTGGCTGGATCATGGAAGCATGATGGCACATACTATTTCAAGTCCAGGGCTCTTTCTCTCTGGCCCTGTTTCTTTGGTCTGCTTTCTAGCTCCCAGAAATTAAGCATCTGTGCCCCGGGATACCCTCTGACTGTGGTGTTTGTGCCTTACACCAGGGAGACCATAGACTGAACCCCTGAACCATAAGCCAAGTTGCATGTTTGAATCTTTAATGTGTGAGAGTCGTGTGTGGAGCCTCAGCAATGAAATTTGATTAACACAGATGTTTCTTATTTTATATGAAATATTTCATGTTACATCTCATCATAAGAATATATTTGTACTCAATATTATACTGAACAAACAAATCCATATGGTTGTGTATTATTGCATGAAATTTGTTTTGCTTCACATAGATCATACACTTTTGGTGGCTACCTCATGCAGGATCACAATGACAGACATTTCAAGCCTTGTACTGTTATGAAAGATATCTTTATCAGTATAATTTTATAAATATCTGAATTTATATAGAGGGAAGTATTGCTTTTAGATAGATAATAAAAATTCCTAGGTTTGAAAACACATAAATATTGCAATTTTGACTGCTTACAAAGTAAGCTGTTTTCAAAATGGCTACCCAACTTTACCCTGTAAGTAATACATCAAGACACTATAGGTTTATATCTCCAACACTTTCATCCCAGACTATATTTCTATCAATGTAATAGGTTGAAAAAGGCATCATAATATTACATTGCTTAGAATTTTTACTGTTGATAATGTCATGGAACATCATTACATGCTTAATACATCATGTATTTTAACTACTACATAAATTAGGTTTCTTGGTAGTTTTCTAATAAATTATTGTCACTTTCTATTCATTTTTAGAAACTCCCTATGTATTCTTGACAATACTTTGCTCATTGTGTATAATTATCTCAACCCAGTGTGCGATCTATTTCCTTGTCTAAGGGTACCTCTTTATGAATTCTCATATTTTAACAGAATTGAATACAACATTCCTCATGATAGCTAATACTTTTATGAATTAAATATTTTATGGTTTCCATGGACAGATGGCTTTAAATTTATAAAGTCAGAGTCTGATATAATTTTTAGAAATTATGACATATTAGGAGGTAAATTAAGAGACATTATGAAATATAGATACAATTTCCATACATATTTTTATCATCTATCATCACACTTTTCATATGCTACTGGTGTGCAGAACAGTTTTATCTTGTAATGAAGTTCTATATGGGCAGGGATACCTTTCTCATCAATTTGACAGCCTCTGTGTCTATGCTACACTTAGTAGTCAAAACGATAGTGAGCATATATTACTTCATTGTTCTTTGGGAAGTCATATATTTTGTGCAGCTTATTCTGTATAAATTTCCAGGACTAATGATTGAGTTTTAGGATCAATTATTTTGCTATTTTTCAGTGGAATAATCCTGATAAATTTAGTGTAAACTAACACTTCACATTATTGTCCTCTTGTACCTGAATACAAGATGCCTAAATTAGTTTCTATAGTTAACTTATGTAATATTGTATGTCTGTTTGACACTTTCGATTTATTCATGGAAGCCTGATATCCTCCAAAAAAATCTCAATTGATCCATAACAATGTACATATTTATGATATTATCATGTGATGTTTGACACATGTATACACTGAGTAAAAGGTAAATTATATAGATCTACTCAAACAATTATCACTTCTTTATGTCAGAAATATTCAGTCTTTCCTTCTAGATTCTTAAAACCTATAATAAAAGACCACTGACTAGAATCACCCTACTGTATAGACAGAACACCAGAACTTTTCCCATCTAATTATAATTTAATATCCACTGACCAACCTTTCTCATCTTTCCGTCCACTCACTTACCCAGCCTCTGTGAGCATCATTTGATTTTCAATCTTATATGATCAGATTGCTCAGATTCTATACACAAATACAACATAATGTGCTTATCTTTCTGTATCTTATTTATTGCACTTAGTACAATGATCTTCAGTTCCACTGATGTTCCTGAAAATGATAGTGTTTCACTCTCTTTATGACTAAGTAGTAGTGTACTGGGTAAGTATAAAATATTTTCTTTGTTCATTCATCATCAATGGTTACTTAGGTTGTTTCCTCTTCCCAGTTACGTAGAAAGTAGTGCAATAAACACGTTATAAAGTACAGCTATTGCATGATCCCATCTCCTTTGGATATAGACCTATTAGTGAGATAGGTAGACCATATGGAAATTATTTGCCTTTTTAATAATAAGCATTTTAGCAGCAGTGAAAAGATGTCATTTGAATTTCATTTTCCTGATTATTGAACAGTTATTGTCCTATAAATAATATTGGGTGCTTTTGGGCCTTTTGTATTAGTTCTTTGAAAAATGTCTACTACTCATTTTTAGTTGGATTATTTGAGTTGTCTTGCTAATTATATGTTCTGGTTTACAATCCTTGCCAGATATGTAGTTTCTAAACATTTTCTACCATTCTCTAAAATACTTCCTAATGCTCTTCATTGTTTCTGTTGCTGTGAAAAAGTCTTCCAACTCAATACACATTTCTTTACTTTTGCTTTTCTTTCCTGTGACCTTGAGGTCCTTAAAAAATTGTTATACCTTCCAGTGTCCTGAGCATCCATTATATTTTCTTTTAATAGTTTCACAATTTCAGTTCTTATATTTCTTTAATATTTTTAGAATATTTTTCTTAAATGGTGAGAGGTATATTTGCATTCTTCTACATGAAGATATACAATTTTCCCAGCAACATTTAGTGAAGAGACCATTCTTGCTCAAGTGCTTGTCAAAGATGAATTTTCTCATAGTATGTGGGTCTACATAGTACGTATTGTCTCAAATGGTCCATGTGTTTATTTTTATGCCAATACTCTACTACATGTACTGTTACACCTTTCTAGATGATCTTGAAATCAGATAGAGTAATACTCCCAGCTTCATTCTCTTTGCTCAATATTCCTTTGGCAAGTCAGGATATATTTTTGCGGGGTTTTATAAACCTTAGGATTGTCTACTTGTGTGAAGAATATAACATTTTGACAGATTTATGTTCAATCTCAATGGACTATTGAGCAGGAGAGATATTTTAAGACTGAGTCTTCTAATCAATGAAAACATAATACCTAGAAATTTTTAATGCATGTGGGTCCTTTTAAATTTGTTTAATCAATCTTTCATACTTTCCACTGTACATGTATTCCATATTTTGATAAATTTATTCCTTGACTATTTTGTAGCTATTGGAAGTGTAAAATTTTCTTTAATTCTACTATGCGACATTTGCTATAGGTTTACAAGAGTGCTATAGTGTTTGTATATTAATTTTTTATCCTTCAACTTTCCTGAATTTGCCTATTAGTTACAATATTTATGGTGGAACTTTAGAGATTTTTAATACATAATACCATGTCATCTGAAAACATGACAATTGAACTTGAACCTTTTCAATTTAGATGGCTTTTACTTCTCTTATCTAACTTCTCTGGCCACACTAAATAAAAGTGTCCATCTTTATCACCCTCTGGGACTTAGAGGAAAAACATAGTTTTCCTCACATTCACTGTGTCTTTAGCACTGGCTTGTTGTAAATATCCTTTTGTATGTTAAGGTACCTTCTTTCTGTAACTAATTTCCTCAGTGCTTTATCATGATTGATATTAAATTCAGTCAAGTGCCTTCTCTGCACCTATTGAGAAAATTGTATTATTTTTTATCTTTTTCTATTATGTGTTATGTCAATGGTATTTATGGCTATTTGTGCATCCTGAGAATAAATCCCATTTAGTGATGGTATAGCATCTTGTAAAAACGATAATATATTTGGTTTGCTACTATTTTGTTGAAAAGATTTGCATCTCTAACCATTATGATATTGACTTCCAATTTTATTGTTTCCTTTTATGCTTTTGGTATCAGGTTACTACCCACTTCATAGAATGAGTTTGGAAGAATTCTTTCTTGTTTAGGGTTTTAGAATAGTTTTACATTTTACATTTAAAATGGTATTGCTTCTTTAAATGTTTTATAGAACTCAGCAAGGAAGACATTTCTTTGGACTTTTCTAATAGGAGACTTGTTATTTATGATTGAATCTCATCACTTGCTATTTGTCCATTCAGGTTTTCTATTTAACCATGATTCAGTTTTGGGAATGTGCATACTTCTTAGAATTTAAATTATTGAATTTGTTGGTGTAGTGCAATTTTATCATAATCTTTAATGATTCTTTGTGATTGTGTGATATGAATTATAATTTGACTGAGCTAAAGATTTCTGAATTTTGTTTCATAGAACTTGCTCTATATTTCATTTGTATTTTCTATTTTCACTTTTATATTATTTTTCCTCTAATCTCTATTGTTTCTACTAGTTTTGGGTCTGGTTTTTTCTTGTTATTTAATTCTCTGAAATGAAGTACAGGTTGTTTATTCAAGATCATTTTCCTTTGTTGATGTAGGGGTTAGTTACTAGGGATTTCTGTTTTATTACCATGTTTGCTGTATCCCATAGGCTTTGATATGCTCTTTCCTTTTGCTTCAGGAAAGTTTTAAATTTCTTTTTTAGTTTTTCCATAATTATTTGTTGTTCAAGCATAATATGCTTCATTTCCACTTATCTATATGCTTTCCAAACATTTTCTTTTTAGTGATTTTAGTTTTGCTTTGTGGCAAGAAATAATATTTGATATGACCTCAGCATTCATGCATTTATTGTGACATGCTGTTTTGATTATTTTATGATGTATATTATAAAATATGCCATGGACTGGTGAGAAGAATGTGTATTCTGCAGTACTGGATGGAATGTTTTGCAGACACACGTAAGGTCCATTTAATCTGTGCTATTCCTTAGTTGATTTTCAGTCTGGATGATACATCAATTGCTGAAAGTGGAGCTTTTAAATCCCTACTAGTATTATATCAGCATCTATCTATTTCATTGGCTATATTAATATTCACTTAGTATACTTGGATGCTCTGACATTGAGTGCATACATAATTATTATTTTGTTCTCTGCTGCTGCATTGAGGACTTTATCATTAGGTAATGGTTTTCCTTGTTGCTTTTGATTTAAAGTCTATTTTATGGAAATATGGTCACTTTTAGAGCTTCTGAATTTGGCAGCATAGTCATGAGCCCATTATGGACAAGCAGTAGACTGGAGGTCTGCAGACACCTGGAATGCAGAGTCGGTATCTTACCTGAGACACAGTTCAGTAATGCAGAGAGATTCCTCCCCTAAACCTCTCAGACAGGGGAAGTCATACACACCCCTTTCTAGATTCCAAGATCTAACTCACGTTTAGGAGCAGGTTGGAAACAATTGCTTAGCAGCCTATTATCTCAGTCCTCTCAAAACACAAGCTTCCTCCACATCAGTAGAAAAGATAAAAGGCAGAATTTCAATAGTTTGTTTTTCATTTTGTCCCCAGATAGGTATGTTTGATTGCTTCAGACTTCAGAACAAAATTACTCCCTTCAAACACATATTTTTCACAGTGCAATTGTAGTTGCATATTAATATGAGGCTCAGAACAGTAGACCCAGAAAGAGGGTTTAGATAATATTTCAGTGTGTATTTACATATAGTTACAACTTGCTCGACAACAGAGTTATGAGAAGACTGTTATTAGTTGTGTGAATGGAATAGAGGAGACTTCCAGAAAACAAGATGGCTACAATGTAACCAGTGGTGGAATCCTATGGGAACATTGCAAATATGGTCCATCCCTGAAGGAAACATCATTATGTGATGCTTGTCTGTAATTCTGGGTCAGTAGCATACACACTTTGTGAAATATATTTTTTCTAAGAGAACGGCATCAGTCCTTTAAAAATTACTTTCATTAATTTTGCAGGTAAACTATTTGCCCTATTTTGTGAAAAATACCCTTTTTCAACTTTAATTTTTAGAAAACATTTCCTGCCTTTTGGAAGTAAGATGGGAAAAAATTGATGGTTAAAAATAAAAAGAAACAAGTCTTATGTATATAAGGAGTAGAGGTTGTAGGGTGGGCAGGGGAATGGGAAAAAATGAGAATAAAAATGTGTCTTGAACTGGTAAAATTCTCAGGGTTGATTATGATCATAATGTATCCATAAAATATAACAACAAATCAATTTAAAAACTGCTACTAAAACAGGTCATTGATTTAACCTAAATTATAGCTAAGCTCCCTATATTATCGCTTTAATAATAAAATACTTCAAAAAATAAAAGTAAGATGGATCTTTTCATTGTTATCATCATCAACTATTTCCTAATATAAAAAAGAACAGTAGAAAAAGAACTTAGGAATAGATATTGTATTTCTACAACTTTTTTATATGGAAACAAAAATCCTAATTTTGTACAGAACCCTGTTGAAAAGATAATATAAAATCTTCCCATATTTCATTTGCATAAGTTAACATTGCAGATGATGATAAATTCAAGTTTCGAAACTGTGATTTTATGATTACCAATGTTCAACTGGAATGCACTTAGCATTAGAAAGAAACCATTGACATTTTAGTGTTATAAAAATCATACTACGATTGAATCATCTTTAAAATACAGCACGTTATTATAAATTGAGACAATCATCTTACTGTTTCAATACATTTCTGATTCCTATCAAAAGAGCATTGTTCACCCAGCTTGTCAAAGGCAAGAGTTGAGAACTTGTGAAGTAGAACAGGAGTTTTTACGCAAAATAAAGTATCCATATACCATGACGTTATTTCTGTCCCAATTCAGACGAAGGAAAAATAAAAGCAACTTGAAGACAAAAACATGACCACAACCACAAAATCAAGTGGAAAGCATTGTACTCTTTCTCATCGTACCAGGCTGCACTTGGTATTCTACGAGTCCTCACTGATTAGCCATTTCCTGCTCCCCTGGGCTTCTGAGATGGAAGCACAGATGAACTGATCGGATGGATGGTGAAGAATCACTATGCGGTAAGGAAGTGTGTAAGTGGCGAAGCATCACTCAGTAGTTTGCGATGGCTAGAGAGGAGGACACCACCGTCTCTGTGCCATTATTACAAAATAAGATTAATCATGGTCCCTTGATAAAGAGAAAAAAATGATTGGTTCATATGTTATCTACTTAAATTACTAAAACTAAGCATATACATGTTGCATGGAGATGGAGAGACAAATATGACATGTAAATAATATTATAATACAGTTTATGAATGTGAAGTTCATTGAAATTATTGGATATGATAAAATAGCATCTATAGATTTAACCCCCTAAAGATAACATTTGGACACGTGAAAGAAGAGGAAGTAATAAAATATGTGGCATACTTTGGGATTTATTAGGAAATAAAAATTCATCTCAGAAAACAAAGTGTTTCAAGGAATTTCACTAAAGGAATATTTTTAAAGGCACTGGGGGCATTGTCTAGTCTGTTCTAGGTTGCTTCAGTTTATCAACAACAGATACTCTCTGCGCACAGATCTCAAGGCTGAGAGACGGAAGCCGAGCGGGGCCTCAGCAGGTGGCGTTCCTGGTGGAAGCCTGGCTCTCCCGCCAGCGCTCTGAGAGCTCAGCGCACGGGCACTTTGTGAGCGATGATTCAGACCCGAGTGTATCTTTCTCAGTGGAACAGTTTGCAAAATGAATCGGTGCCATGATGAATGAGTGTTTGATCAGACGTGGAGAGAAAAACCTATCCAAGGGGTGTCAAAACCAGGAAAGAAGACTGAAGACCAGAGGATGCAGTTACAGCAGACAAGCAACTAGCATGTCAAAGTGGACAGGTCAGTCACTGGTTGGGATGTGTCCCGTGGAATGGACGGAGACTCCTCCAGCGGAGCAGAAAGCACAGCTCCGGCTGTGTCTGCGCCTGACTGATGTGCGGGCGGGGACACCGAAGGGGAGGAGCCACCCTGGCGAGGGTGACACCCGTCAGCCGTGTAGCCGGATGGAGCAGAGACGGAACGATGTCCCACCTGGTGTCCTCTAAGAATCCCTCCTAATTTGCCTTGAATAACTACCTGCGCACGTATTTTCTATGGATTCTGTGCCTCTGGAGAGCCCCAGGGAAGCACTGAGGAAGGGGCGGCACCAGTCAGCGGCTGTAGCTGGATTTCACCTGGGAACGACTCGAGAGAGGGAGGAACTCCAGAAAGTGTCGCTAGGGCTGTGTCACCACCGCGGCGTGAGGAAAATACAACCGGAGAGGACACATTAAGGAAGCAAGGAGTCAAACGTCTAACCGATCATCAGTACTGAGAATGGAGATTTAGGGATAACAGGAAGGAAATCATGAATTTATAAATCCTAATAAGAAAACAGCATTTCTTTTGCAATACTCTTCCCATGTCATAACTTCTATTGTCTTTGTAGTTTTTGTGGGTTATGGTTTCATTTTCAATAATGTTACACTCTATATTGTTTTAAGATTTTATGAAGTACACTAAAACTCTTTTCTCTTGTCAATAGTAATTTTTTAATTGAATTCTTTATTGGTATATTTTATATACAGCTTACAATCACATTCAACAGTGGGGAATTTGTGTCAATATATGGCAGAAGTTAATTCTCATTTTTACCCATATCCTTACACACCCAGAGCCCCCTCCCCCTTATATATAATAATTAGTTTTGTTAGGAGGGAGATTACTTTGGTGAATTATCTTGTAGCTTATAATAAATGAAATTTTATTTTTCATTCAACTTAGACTTATAAATCACTTCAAACCTTAACTATGCAATCAAGATATTTTTAAAGGAGATGTTTAAAAATATTTTTCAGTAAACAAATTCCTAAAACATTTATGCCCCTCCCTCAAAATTGTACTTATAAAAATAGTTTCTTTAATATTGTGATTTAATCCATGTGCTTTCTTTGTGACATTAATAAAAGGGAAAATCTTGCATAAATTTCTTATTAAAACTTTAGATATTGATATTTACCAATGTATAACTCAATAACATGGCTTTAGAAATTACTCCCAGTATAAATGAGTTTCATTTTTTCCTTAGTTCAATACTTATTAATAATTTATGCATTGTGCAATATTAGATCAAAGCCCTCAAGAATCCTTTTTAGGGGAGAAATATTCTGAGCAAATTAATAATGCTTGTACTGGGCATGGTGGCTCATGACTGTAATCCCAGCACTCGGGAGGCAGAGGCAGGAGGATTGCTGAGTTGAGGCTTGCCTGGGCTACATAGTGAACTCAGGGCCAGCCTGAACTACAAAGCAAGACCCTGTCTCAAAAAAAAAAAAAATCTTTGGGGCCGGGGGTTTAGCTCAAGTGGTACCGCACCTAACTTGGTTGCACAAGGGCCCGAGTTCGATCTCTGGTACCATTAAAAAAAAATCTTCTATTACTAGCAATATCAAAAAATCTCACTAAGATAGGATAGAGTAAATACAATTTTAGAAAACACTTGCTAAAGAGAACACTTTGTTGCTTCAGGTTTTTATGGCAGAATGATGCCCATTAGAGAATATTTTTATTACAATCTAGTGGCCTATCTGATGATTCTAAGTACTAGATGGTGAGAAATACAAGGAGGAAAATGTATTTTCACTGCTTTCTTAACCACTAAAAGCAAATTGTGTTTTCCTGCCTGTTGGTATCAGAAACCAAACATGTAGGGTTTATAAAAAAGCTATAGCATGTTTATTGTCAGCATAGCTAGAAGACTAATTTTTATATATTATATGCTCACAGCTTCAAATTCAGCACTTTCCAAAATTAAAGAAAAATATAATTAAAATTTTAGAACTTAAAGTACTAGTAAAATGTTCCAAAGTAAAAGCATTTTAAAGTATTTGAAAACTCTAAAAAGTATTTTTATTTTATAATTATCTCAAATATTTTTCTTTTGTTTTTAAAGTTAATCAAATATCAAAAATTGGGGAACAATATTCCAAAATTTGGTTGCATTCACTTCATTAATACTCGGTTTTAACTTGGGTTTTAAACACTGTCATTGAAGGAAAGGCCACGCCCACAAACTCAACATGTTTTCCTCACTATGCTTCTTTCTCGAAGCATAAAACTTCTCATTTGTATGTACTTTTATTACAGAAATGTATAATGTGTAAATACATGTTAACAAGCTATTCCTCAAGAAAAGTGAAAAACTAAAGTAGTATTATGTTAATTCTTCTCTAGTCCCAATGGTTTAATTTTTATCTAGAAAATAGTCTTGTATTTTATCATAAACAAAAGTAAAAAATTAAATAAATTAAAATATTTTGCTTATAGGTACAAATTCTTTACATATTCTTGGTTTAATACAAAGAAAACTTTTTCTTGAGTATATATATATATATATATATATACATATGTGTGTATTAGCAACATAAATGCTTTTAATTCATTTTTAGAGTATTATAAATATGAATATTTATATTTATAATGATTATATATTCATATATAATTAATATACATAATGAATTCTCTAGTTCAGATACACATTTAAATCTATCTATCTCCTTTAAAAAATGTTAATTTTGCAACACTTTATCTGCTACTTAGTGTTTCCTGGAAAGCCATATGCCTCCAGAAACATTTGTGTGGTTTGATTGAAAATAATTTAAAAACTGCACAACCTATACATTTGCTTTGGCAATTCTCTAGTTCAGATACATAGTACCAAATATTTTACATATATGTAATAGTGTATAAAGTAAAGAACTACTGTATGACATTAGTGATTCTTAATCATTCCTTAAAGTGTATATTGCTAGCTAATTGGCTGGTTATGCCTTCAGTTCCTTTCTTAATGGAAAGTTGAAAGAAACATGGCAGAAGCCTACTAAATATTTTTAGAAAAATGACTCCTGAGTGTATTCCCATTTTTAAATAAGATGAGCTCATCTTATGCATAACACTTAATGGCTCCTTAAAAGTGTGATTGATGCCTCAAATACACAGACATTCTGCTTAAAATCTGTGAAGCAAATATTTATAAGTAGAAAACGATTCTCACAGGTTTTCACATTATAGAAAACCAAACATGTTGCCCTGAAGGACTATCTTTAACACTAGCAGGACAAACAGGAAATGTTGGTGACAGAGAATGCTATTTATACATACCATAGAATACGTCTATTGTAAAGGACAGATGTATGATGTACATATGTATCTGTACATGTAGATACACAGAGACACTTTGGATTCTCTTCTAAAACCAAATAATATTTTTCAGGTATTCTCATTTGAGTAAATACCTAAATTTGTTTCTGAAACATATGGGTCCACATACATGTATGTCCTCTCCTACCATGCACTGTATTTGTTACAGTTCATGGGCCAACATTGATATAGTTATGTAAAACTAATAATTTACATTAGAACTGCCTCTTTTACATTCTAGAAGTTACAGCATTGTTGCCTCCATTAAAATAATTTTTTTGGGGGCAGAGATTTAGCACAGTGGTTTTGGTACATGTCTAGCAAGCATGAGATTCTCTGGTTCGATACCCAGTAACCATATACAACAATACCAGGGATGGTGACTCACTCCCACCAGCAATCAGTACCACATACCACAATGCTGGATGTGGCAGCTCATGCCTGTAATCCCTGCATTCAGGAGGCAGAGGCAGGAAGATTACTGAGTTCAAGGCTGGCCTGGGCTACATAGTGAGCTTAGTTTCAGCCTGAAGTACAAAGTGAAGCCCTGTCTCAAAAACAATAATAACAAAAATAATAACTTTAATTTCCCCAAAATATTCATCTTTGAACTATTCCTCCTTCTTTTCTATGACACTCATGGCAATTACTATTTTGTTTTAACTTTTACCATGATTTTGCCTTCTCTAGAATGCCACAGTTGGGATTGCAGACTATGTACTACTCCCAAACTGGAATATTTCCTTTAGAAATATGCATTTAGTCTGCTTCTGTGTTTCTGCATGATATGATAACTCTTTTATTTTCACCACTGAATAATATCCCAGAACCTGATCTACCACAATTTATCTACTCGCCCACTGCAGGAAAGTGTGGCTGTTTCTGAGTTTTGTCAGTTATGAGTAGATTTGCCAAAACCATCCATGTGCTAGTTTTGTGTAAATATGAGTTTTTAATTTGAATGACATAATTCCTGGAATATACATAATACAAAGAGTCTTGTAAGAAACTGTCAAAATTGTTCCAAAGTAGCAGCCTCTAGTAGCAATGACTAAGTCTTTGTTGGTTCACATCTGTCTCTGCTGTAGTTTTGGGCCTTTCAGTAGTTTATAGTGATATAAACTGTTGTTTTCATTTGTATTTCCCTAAGGCAAAAGATGCACCACAGCTTTTCAGATGCAAATTTTGCATCTGCATATCTTCTTTAGTGAGGTGCATATTCAAGTGTTTGGTCTGCTATTTAACAGCATTTTCTTAAGTGACCCTTTGACATTTGGAACAGCCATCCTTCATTGAGTGTACACTTTGCAGATATTTCCCACTAATCCACAGCTACTCTCCTCATTTGCTTCACATTTTCACTCGCACCGAGGAAGTTACTATTTTAAGGGAGACTACCTCATCATGAAAGGTACCTGTGCTGATGTATCTAAGTCACCGTCATACTCAAGATCACCTAAGTTTTCTCTTATGTTATCTTCTAGCATTTTAGAATTTCATGCCTATATTTAGGTTTCTGATCCCTTCTGAGCTAAATTTCACCAAGTGCATAAGGTCTAGCACTAGTTTCTTGCTTAGTTCTGCTTTTTACATATCAATACCCATTTATTTCAATATATTTTGTTGTAAAGACAAGGCTAGCTCCGTTTTGCTCTTTTGTCAAACATCAGTTGACTATTAATGTAGATCTATTTCTGGGCATACTACTGTGTTCCATTAATCTATTTGTCTATTTTGACGCCAATGGTATACTGTCTCTATTACTGTCCTTAATGATCAAGTCATGATATTTGATAGTGTCATTTTCCACCTTTATCTTTCTCTTTCAGTATAGCTCTTTTGGATAAATTTTAGATACTACCTACTAATATCTGTGAACTAACTTGCTGCAATTGTTATGGGGTTTACAACGAACTGAATCTATAGCACTGTTTGGGAAGAACTGACATCTTGATCATACTGAGTCTTCCTGTCCATGAATGGAGTATATCTCTGTATTCATTGATTTCTTTTATTTCTATCAGAGTTGTGTGGTTTTCTTCCTGTGAATCTTGCACATAACTTGTTTCATTTGAACTGAAGTATTTCATTTTGGGGGCTGCCCTGTGTTTTCAGTTTCCTGATGGACTATAATGTCATCTAAGAACAATGACGACTTTATTTATTGCTTCCCAATACATATATACTTTATTTCCATTTCTTGCTCTGGGTCATTAGCTACTACTGCCATTGCAATGCTGAAAAAGTGTTTCTTTCATTTTTTAAACTCTGGTACTTACTTTTGCTCTTTTTTAAGATTCCCACATCTATTCATGTTGCCAATTTGTTTAGCAGGTTGTTTGCTTTATCTACTGATGACTGTAATGTAATCATTGTAATTGTTTCAATTCCCAGTCTCATGACTCCAAAGTCTCTCAAATATTGGAGGGGTTTGTACGGTGAGGAGAGCTACCTTTTAGTACATCTTGTAATTTTTTTTCTGAAAAGATGGACAGTATCTGGCAGAATGAACTGCTGTTAGCAGGCTGTAAGGGATTTGGGGACCGGAACAAGGAGGGATTATCTTGTGTTGTGGCTAAGTCTCAGCGTTTGCCTGAAGTTTCATCTCTAGACTGTGCACTTCACGAATACTTCTTAGCAGCACCTACCCAGGTGGACCAGGATGCTAGAATGAGCCGAAGTGGGTCCTCTCTCTTCTCTAGTACGGAAGCCTAGAATAACCTGGGATTATGTGTTTACCTTTCTCCACGTGGAAGGCCAGTACTTCATGAGTTAGATACAATGTTCTTCCTGCCTGGAAGGTTCGATTCTGAGAGAACTTTAGTAAGAGAAGTCCTGGTTCCATAGTTTCTCCTATGTGTCCATTTGGCAAGACAGTTCCCATCCCTCTGCCAGGGAAGTCAAGGAATTTTTTGTTGATATTTACTGTTATTGGCCACATTCTAAGAAATTAATCTCACAAAGGCATAAATTTATATCTATTAAATTTTTATCTTTATAAATTGTTAGCCCAGGAATTTTTACTTGCTATTCATATCTACTCTGAGCCTCTAGCAATTCTTCAGTTATAGCTGGTTTCAGCTCCAGCCCTGATTCTTCCGGAGGTGTCATGGTAAGAGTCTGTCCTTTTAGGTCATGAGTCTAAATATTCCCTTTTCTCTTCCCTAATCTAGAATGTTCCAGAATAGGAAGTCTCTATGTCACCATTTTCTTTCCAGTAAAGGAAAATCTATATAAGGACTCAAAAATCATCCTAAGAGGATAATTGTGAGGAATTATTTTCTTGAACTAGGAAATTTCTATTTTTCTTCTATTTTGTGATGTCTCTCAAATTAATATTTATAGTTGAAAAATGTACTTATTTTTAACTATATTGATAGTAGTAATAATAATAAAGTGTTTGTTTATCCTACCTTATACTATTAGTTTTCACAATACTCTTATTAAGTACCTAACCCTGTAACTCTAATATTATAATTTAGAGAATTAAGGATTGAGGCAATTATGTAAATGAAGTGCTCTAGGGTATATGTACAAAATGAGTCTGTGAGAGGTCCCCGAGGCTATGACTTTAAAGCTTTTACAGTTAATGTTATTCTCTGTCCATCACTTTCGTCTCCTTGCTAAAAGCCACTTAGCAAGTAAAGAACGGAGGATAGAAAAATGTCACACAATTTAGCAAACTGTTATATTCAACTTGTAGATGGTAATCTCATTAAAAAATATTATATTTTAAAAAGTTTATACACCATTCAAGTATTACTGCCTAACATACAGAGCGCGCGTGTGTGTGTGTGTGTGTGTGTGTAAGTTTGTTTTGTTTTGTTTTGTTTTGTTTTTGAGACAGGATCTCGCTTTGTAGTTCAGGCTGGCCCTGAACTCACTATGTAGCCCAGGCAAGGGTCGAACTCAGCAATCCTCCTGCCTCTGCCTCCCGAGTACTGGGATTACAGGCGTGAGCCACCACGCCCACCACTGTGGTAGATGGTATTGATTGCTAGTGGGCATGAGTCACCACGCCCAGCATTGTATGTGGTTACTGGGAATGAACTCGGACCTTGGTTTGCAAGGCAGGCACTGGAACCACTGAGCTAAATCTCTGGCCCCAGAGTATATATTAATATTAGGTGTTCAATCAAATCTTCTGAGAATGTATTTTTGTTGAGAGCTGAAAGATTTCAAAGTGGTTATCCCAAAAAGAACCATGGAGACCAGTAGATAGTAGACTGGTAATGTTAACAATGAACTGTTCAGGAATTAGTTTCAAAGTTTTGATGTTGTAAAAAGGGAAATTTGCACAAAGATTTCTAATTACACAGCTTATAAATTGAGTAATGCACTGTTGAAAACTGTAATTACTTCTCACTTTGCTTAGTAATACAAATTTTATTCAATGCTTCAATTTTTCTTATTTTTGCTATTGAACTGAAATTACGACAATAAGGAAGCCCCTTCTGTGTGCATCTGTGGAAGCATGTAAAATACTCATTTCTAATAAAAGTTGTAAAGTTCTGGCAAAGGTCTGACACAGCAGTTTAAATTAGACTGCTTTTTGGTGAATAAAACTTTGGTTGTGCTGATATATGAAATTAAATAAACTGCATATTCAGCTCAGCATTCCAAGAAAAATCCTGGTACATACTGCTCATCATTTTTGTGAATTATTTTATATCAAGCTGAATAAATATTTATGACCGGATGGATGGCGTGCTAAAAGGAGGGAGGCTATTTGTGATACTGTCAGCTGTCATCACAATCAGTGTTTTTATTGTGCTTATCCTTCGACCAAATAACTCAGTCCTTGCTCTGTTGCTTTACAATTAACATTATTGTGACTATAAAAAGTGAGAAAACTATTTATTTTTCAATTTAGTCTTCTCTTTAGTGAAACTTTAAATTTCACCATCGATCAACTTCTCATTACATGACAAAGAATCCCATGACAAAGAGAAGATCTGGATGAAAAAAAGAATTGCTTAAACTTGCAGGCTTTATTCGTTTGGAAGAGATATAAACTGGAGGCATCTTATAATAATTATACTTCAAAATATGTTTCTGCTTGGTTTTCTGCTTCACTGAACTCAGGGCAGGCCCATGTGCATTAAAAGACGGAGGAGAAGGAGATTGAATTACTGACGAGATTATTCCTCAGATTTTGCTCAGGAACAGCAGGGATAATGCATAGGTAATTGCGACATGTGGCATTTCCTTATTAATGTTAAAAATATGGCTAGCATTTTCTGTTAAATTCCTTTGGAAGAATTCAAAATGATAGCATCAGTGAATGTTAATCATAATTGAAGTGCCTCCACACAAAAAGTCGAGAACTGCCTGCTGTTTTCATTTAGAATCAATCCAGTTTAAGAAACAATGATGAGCCTTTATTGTAGAACAGAAGGGGAAAGGACAAGCCTTCTGAGGGAACCTCTTCGGATTGGCCGGCTGTTTTCACAGGCTTCATCCCAGCCACGCTCTCAGCTGAGTGAGGGGCTGCGTGTCCCACGGGAGGTGGCCCACATTTGAGACAGTTTCCATTTAATTTCACCTTTCTCTTGGGAAAATTTGACAAGACATTTAGGAGACAGAATTATTTTTGTGTAAAAAGTTGCACACAAAATGTTTGCAAATGAAATCCAATATGTTAGAGGAAGTTAGTAAAAAAAATTTTCTAAATATTCCCCGATTCCTAACAGTGCAGGCCAGGAATGCAATACTCATACTTTTCTATATTTCTAGTAATAGTCATACGATGAAACTACACACATTTTCTTTTTATTTTTTTTTTATTTTTATTTATTTATTTTTTTTGAGACAGGGTCTTGCTTTGTAGTTCAGGCTGGCCCTGAGCTCACTATGGTGCCCAGGCAAGCCGCCACGAACTCAGCAATCCTCCTGTCTCTGCCTCCCGAGTGCTGGGATGACAGGCGTGAGCCACCACACCTGGTATTGTGGTATGTGGTGTTGATTGTTGGTGGGCGTGAGTCTCCACGCCCAGTATTATATATGGTTACTGGGGATCGAACTCAGGACCTTGCGCTTGCGAGGCAGGCGCTGGAACCACCGAGCTAACCCTCCGGCCCTACACACATTTTCTTTGTATAATGTACATTGACTGGACTACAATATGCATGGAAACTGCTTGTTAGATGGCCAGACATACTGAAGAAATAATAAAAGAAAGATAAATCTTGTATAAGAAATTGTTTGACCTGTAAGGGAAACAAACAAATTGTATTAGTATCCTATAGGTTCAAATCGAGGCTGGGATTTTGGAGAAGTTAGAGTGCATGATTGCAGAATCTATCATGGGCCACATCCTTTAACAGAAAATGTCAGATAACTGGAGAACAGAATCTGCAGATTACTGGAGTTTGGGGCCAGGTCAGTGCCTGAGCATTCTCTGTATGCACATCCACTGCTAAACATGTTCTCTTTTCTCCAATGATGACTGATACTTTTCCTGGCTTGCTGAGTATTCAGTCAACCTTCCAACTAGTCCATTAATTCTCAATCTCATAAATTAGGAAAAGTCAGCTCCGTGTAGGGATGGGTAATTTTTTTAAGGAAAAAGCTTTGGCCCTACACCTTAAAAGCCTGGTAACTTGTTTGCTTTCATAGATTGGGAAGTAGAACATGTGAAAACTTCTTACAACTCAACAGTCTTTGTGTGGAACACAACTTAACTAGCTAGAATGGGGCACCTTCATTGGGAAATCACCACTCTGCCCCCTCATTGGATTGCAGCTTGCCAGAAGGTAGACTCTAGCTATCTTGGCTTATTTCTTTAGCCACTATGTAAGTAAAATGTTTCAGGTATGTTACTTTTTAAACTTTGTTAAGCCAAATATTTTTATGTCAGGACAGCCTTATTAAAAGTGAATACATCGAGGAGAATGGCAACTTCCTTTTACTATATTACATGCATTTTTGATTCAAGAGTTGCAGCAGACTGATGACAAGGAAGCAGACACAGCCGAGCTAATCCTTTCTATGTGTTTGGGATTAGAAGATGATGGCTGTAATTTCTTGATGACATGGAATCATCCATATCCTCAGCTTTCTTCTATATCCCTTCCCTTAGAAATTTAGGGTGACAACCCTGACATAAAACTCTTAAGATGGTGAAACAGGCAGAGACTGAGAAAGAGTGGGCTGGCAGCTAAAAACCTAAGTTCAAGGATGAAAACATGAAAAGCATCGAGGGTAACACAGCATGTCCTTGGTGCAGAAGAGTTAAGTTGATAATGTGCTGTATATTAAATATAGCAGCCCCCACACCACAAATATCAAGTACAGTATGTTAGAAACCCAACCAGCACAGAAGGGAAATAGAATCTACAGTAACTCTTTGAATGAGAACGTACAACCAGCCATTCATGAATCTTTTCATTTCCATGAGCATGGAGAGATATGAGTGGATTTGACTAGACATAACTCTATCCTTGATCATGGGAAATTTATGGGGTGTTACATCACTTGCATCTTGTTAATTGTCCCACTTAGATTATGTATTTTGATTTTTTTCAAACAAACAATTCTTAATGTATATCCTAACTCCAGTGGTAGGTTGATTTATTCTTCTTTGACCAATGCCTTGATACTTTTCTTCTCTTATTTACTAGGGCCTAATATTCTGATTTCTTTTATGAGATCTTCTCAGAAAGAAAATATATATATATACCCTAGATCTCACATCTTGATCCTTTTATTTGTAACTGTATGCCCTTTCTGGGAACTCCATACGAGATTATATATCTGCTTTTCATAGTTCTGTAGTCATTTCTGTCATCTTGTTGCACATTCTCTTCAAGAGTATCATCAGACTACACTGTGAGACCTTCATTCACCCCTCTTCCACACACACAAGTGTGGATTTTAAGATCTACTGTGGTGTCCCAGGCATATGCCTATTACTAGAAGTAAAAGAGAAAAGTACATAGTTTCTATGCTTAAGCAGTATACATATTAATAAAATGACATTAAAAACTGTCTAGACCATGGTACCATAGCTCCATGAAAGGTGAACACAAAGTTCCCTTTCCTTCAAGGCAACATAGTCATATTTCCACAACGGACAATGTACTCGGGAGACAGAACCAGCTAGGAAAATGTTCACGGAGCACCATGTTGGACTATAGGTTTAAACTGAGACTACTTAGGGAGGACAGGATTGTAGTGTCTTCTAGATATAGACAGCTATATTACAAGTGAGGAGGAACTGGAAGACTTTCTGGGTAGAGAAGTGATGAGTCTACTAGGTAGTAAGACAGGATAAAAAACTGATACAAGGGCCAAAGATTTAGTTTAGTTGTTTCAATGCCTGCCTAGCAAGCGCAGGAGCCCTGGTTCAATGTCAGTAACAACATACAACAATACTGGGCATGGTGACTCACACCCACCACAGTGCCAGGCATGGTGGCTCTTGCTTGTAATCGCACCACTCAGGAAGCCGAGGCAGGAGGATTGCTGAGTTCCAGGATTGCCTGGGCTACATAGTGAGCTCATGACAGCCAGAACTGCAATGTCTCAAAAAAAAAAATTACAAGAAATGTAGTCTGGAGACAAAATGAAGAATTCTTCTACATTATACTAAAGAATTTTTAATTTTGTTGTATAAGAAATTGAAGACATGTAGACAACTTTTAAAATCAAGGACTGTATGGACTTTTGAGAAGATGGCCCTTCTCCACTGTTGGTGGGAATGTAGCCTGGTGCACCCACTGTGGAGACCACTGTGGAGACTCCTTTAAAACTAGGACTCGAGGTTCTAGTTTCATACCTAGTTTCATAACAGCAGACCCTGCTATTCCCCTGCTAAGTATATATACAAAAGAATTAAAAGAATCATACCACAGTGTCATATGAGCATCTGTGTTTTGTGATAGCTAAATCTTGCAAACAGTCCAAAAGTCCAACAGGAGACTGGATAAAGAAAATACGGTCTGTTTTTTTTTAATAAATGGAGTATTACTCAGCAGTCAAGAGTGATAAATTAGAGTCATTTCTATTTCATGGATGTACCTTGAGGACATACATATAAGTGAAACAAAGAGAACACTGATATGTACATACTATATCATATCGCTTCTCTGGTATGAGAAAATGGAGGTGTAAATGAGTTCCAGAAGATATGATAAATATTGTTAAATAGGAAGAAAATGTTCAAAAGGAAAAGGGAAAAAGGGAGAGGTAGGAAAAAGTAAAGAGGAAGAAAAAAATTGATAGTAAAAAGAAAAACAAACCTTAAGGGTGGAGGTCATAGGGAAGTCAGGGGAATGGGAAAAAATGAGAATCAAGATGTGTCATGTTCTGGTACAAACTGTCAATGTTGGTTGTGATATATATATATATATATATATATATATATATATATATATATATATATATATATCAACAATGTTGGTCATATATATATATATATGCTGATTTTAAATATATCAATAACATCAATTGAAAATAAAGAATTAAAACAAAAAGAAATCTAGGATTGTATGATGTTGGAGATTCACAAGATGACAGTGATGGCTGTGGTTGAGATGACACGTTGGGAACGTCACCAGCAACAGGAGTGACACAGATTCTCTTTGCTCTGGACAGTGCTTTGTATTCCCTGACTGCAGCCTTTGGACTCCCTATCCAAGGCTAACTCTCACATTTGAGGGTCGAATGCTGATTATCAGGGATATCTCACATTTCAAAATATCTCAGAACACATGCTGATTCTCTGAAGCAGACAAGCACCATTTCGTGCAGTGTATAAAACAGTAACCAAAAAAATGTGTTGAGAGTGCTGTAGCCCAGAAAATATTTTAAAGAGATAACTTCAGCTTCTCTTATAGTACAGAAGCAAGTTTTAACTGAGAAAGGATATTGCAAATTATACTTGGGCATTTTGTTCTTTGCTATCAGATGAAATCAAGAGATGACTTAAAGAATGCAAAGGCAAACACTATAATGAAACAGATCTTGGTTTTTGAAGAAAAATATCATTAACAGGATTTTGTAAAGAAACTATTTCTCCCTGCTATGAACTCACCAAACTAGTAGAAATATTACTTGTCTGAATGTTATAAATAAAAGGAAACTTTGAAGCAAATTAGTCTAATCAGACAGACGTAAGAAGGGTGAAGACATTGTCAGTGACTTAGTGTCACCCCACAATTCAGGCCACTGGCTTCAAAACATTGATGCCTAGTGAGAGTCACTCTTCCCTGGCCAGAGAGCCTGACTGACACAAGTGTGTGAACTCACATCCTGCTACCTGGGAAGTAAATAGAAAAAAAGAAAATAAAACTGAAACATTTAGTTTGCTCAAGTTCAAACTGAATGTCAGGAACATTACGAACAGAACTATGTCCTTTTCTGCAATGGTCAGGATGGTATTTAGAAATATTCAACTTTATTTTAGTAGAATTGAAATCAGGTTCCATTACGTGCCAAATCACTTGGTTTTGACAAGATACTGTCAATTCTTTGCTTTATTTTTATCATCTGTAAAACATAGCTTTTGATGCGTTAAATGATGTTTATTAAGTTGTTATATGCAATAAATAGAAAAAATAAAATAATATACAGATTGCACTTAGCACATAGCAAACATTCCATGAGTCCTCCTGAGCAACAACACCTGACAGGCTGTAGTTAAATGATAAGTGATAACATGTAAAAGAGAGAAAGACAAAACAATCCAACCACAGATCAATGACGTACTTTAATGGTAGCAGCTGTGGAGGTACAAATTTTTGTCTTTAGACGCAGCTTCCACAAAGCCTGTGGGTACCAAACCAACTGTGCTTGGGAGGACAAATGTAAAATCTACATTCTGGGGGGATCAAACTCAGGGCCTTGTGCTTCCAAGGTAGGCATGGTACTACCTGAGCTAACCAAATGTAAAAAAAAATATCTAAGACCAAAAAACATCTGCACTGATACTACGTTTTAGCCAATGTCATAAACACTGACCCTAAATTTGAAAAGAGGCAAGGGAGATGCAGGGGTATCTTTCAGGGTAACGGAAGGCATTCTAATAGCCCAGCTTCCCTGGGAAGTATCAGGCACCCTTTGTCTTGTTATTTCCAATCGACAGGTATGATTAACAGTATTGTGAAAGTTCAGGTTTGATTGCCAAAAATACATAACAGTGTAAATGGTTATTGTCTGAGACTGATTAAAATGATCTTTATTCAATAGTAATATAAATAAATTCTGTCCAGAATAAAAATTAACACCAGATGTTACTGTTTACTAACTCAAAAGACATCAATCAGTTTTGTATCAATTAGCACAGTCATTCCCCATTCCTTAAACTGACCAGTCTATAAATCTATTCCTTGGTCTTCTTTGTAATTTAACATCTTATTGGTCGCTTTGGTAGCCAATACGCTAAATGAAAGCTGTATCATAAATTTAAATTTTGCGGTTTTCTGAGAGTCTCATTTTTACTTTTTGAGAACCATAGTTAAACACAGACTTCTCTAAGTGATGCTGAAAAACCCTTAAAGTGAATTATCACATGCATTTCTACATGAATGTGTCTTACTTAAAAATTTCTATGTAACTCACCCCAGATACCATTTCAACCTTTGGTAATTAATTTCTCCATTTTAAAGTTCTGAAGATTAGCATTTAGGGGTCACTAAAGGAAAAATTGTAAGTGGAGAAAAACTGGGTCATAGTTGCGGCGGGAGAGCAGTCTGACTGTTTATGCCAAGGTCGCCAGACACTGGCATTAATTGAGCTCACGCAGCTGGTGAAGTGAGTGATGACTGGCACGTTGCATCTACACAAAAGCAGTGAAGGTACAAACACCTGCCTCGCCTGTCATTCCTCATTTCCCTAGGGGAAGCCAGGAAAAGTCTGAGAGCCGGGTTTATCCATCCTTTCAGGTGATGCCAGCACAGCAGCCTTGACGGCCCCTTTCTAATACCCTCCAATATACACGTTCCCAGAATTCTCTCACCATAGGTGGTAAACAGAGAATCAGTGACTTTTATGTATTTACTAAAAAAGCAAAGGATAATACTTGTAATGAAAGTGTTTACCATTTATACAAATAGTCATAACAAATGGCTGTCTCCCAGTCTCTATTTATAGCCAACAATTCTTAATTTATCTTAGACAAAGATGTTTCTTTTTCTTAATTTTATGTAGTAATAAACTGAGAACCCACAGTATGATCCCTGAAATTACACTCTGCGTAAAGAGGAAAGTTGGGCACCTCAGGGAATCGGAAAAAGGGTAAGTGATTCTGCAAATCAAGTACTTTCATTTTACCAGTTTGGAGAACAAATTCTTTTTCAAACCTCTAATGTCCATTATTCTTTTTCATATAGCCATGGATATTCCATGCATATTGTAAATTCAGTATGAAGTCTAACAGATTTATAAGAGATTTTAAAATAACAAATAAATGAACTACCAATAGCAAACACTGTAAATACTGACTGAAGTCTCTATGAGGAAATTTTTCATAAAGAATGTTGTAATAAAAGTTAAACATTAAGCCAGCTGCGATGCTGCATACTTGTAATTCCAGAAATCTGGGAGACTAAAAAAGAATTAGAAATTCAACTCCAGTTTGGGATTTTAGTGACAGGGGGATTTTGCCATAAAATTCTTAGAAAAGAAAAAGGGGGAGTTGGGGATTTAGCTTGGCACAAAGTCCCTATGTTGGGTCCCTAGTGCCATTTAGAAAAAAGTGAAATGTAACTAGGAAGGCAAAGAAAATATGGGAACACACATTTTCTATTATTGTACATCTGAATTTTTTTTTTTTTTTTGACAGGGTCTCGCTTTGTACTTCAGGCTGGCTCTGAGCTCACTATGTAGTCCAGGCAAGCCTCGAACTCAGCAATCCTCCCGTCTCTGCCTCCCGAGTGCTGGGATTACAGGCGTGAGCCACCACACCCGGCACTGTGGTATGCGGGGTTGATTGTTGGTGGGCGTGAGTCTCCACACCCAGCATCATATGTGGTTACCGGGGATCGAACTCAGGAATTTGTGCTTGTGAGGCAGGCGCTGGAACCACTGAGGTAACCCTCCGGCCCACAAGTCTGAATTTTTTATCATACCCAATCCAGTGACTAGTTATAGGATTTACACTTCAAGATGAATATCAGACACTTGTTATTTTTTTTTCAAAAATATTCTCCTCTCAGACAACATCTATGCATCATAATGAATAATACGTATTTTCCACCTACACCATTCTAGTATTTCTGAAAGTTCTCTTTCTT
>PVIC010024120.1:0-26566 GCA_004025085.1 Thryonomys swinderianus | reverse complement strand
TGTAATGCATAGTACATTCTTGCTATAAAGTTGGTGGAAAACTTATTTTAGTTGAAAAGTGGAAATAGGAAGTTAACAGTAGTAAGAGACTATGATGATAAAAACAGCTACTATCCATATTCTATCAATGTCATTGTAGTGTTCTGACATCAAAAATTCAGAATATGCATATAAGACTGTATATGGTAAATTAGCCTAAAAACTATATTTAATGAAATAACTCTTGGAGATCTCAGGTTTTTGTTTTTGTTTCTGTTTTTGTTTTTTTGCTTTTGAAACAGGGTCTCGCTTTGTAGTCAGGCTAGCCCTGAGCTCACTATGGTGCCCAGGCAAGCCGCCACGAACTCAGCAATCCTCCTGTCTCTGCCTCCCGAGTGCTGGGATTACAGGCGTGAGCCACCACGCCTGGCATTGTGGTATGCGGTGTTGATTGTTGGTGGGCGTGTCTCCACGCCAAATTATATGTGGTTATTGGGATCGAACTCAGGTCCTTGCACTTGCGAGGCAGGTGCCAGAACCACTGAGCTAACCCTCTGGCCCTGTTTTTTTTTTATTGAATTATTTATTGGTGCATTTTATATACACCTCACGATCACACTCAACATTGGGAAATTTGTACTAACACATGACATATTTAAATCTGTAACCTATTTGTTTCACTGATTAGTGTGTCTTCCAGGTGTGTCCATTTGAATATAAATGACTCAAACTTATCATTCTTTGTGTCAGAGTAATACTCCTTTTTATTTTTTAAAAACCACATCTTTATCCAGTCTCCAATTGATGGATATTTGGGTTGTTTCCAAGATTTGTCTGTCACAAACTGACCTGCTATAAACACGGGTGCACATATGTTGCTGTGACATAAGTTATTTCATATACATACCTTCCAGGGGAATAGCAGGGTCAAATAGGACCTCTAATCTTAGTTTTCTGAGGAATCTCCACATTGCTCTCCACAGTGGTTGCACCAGTATACATTCCCACCAGCAGTGGAGAAGGGTTCCTTTCTCCCTGCATCCTCGCCAACATTTATTGCGGTTTAATTTCACAATAGCAGCCATTGTTTGAATAGTGAGATGAAATCTCAGTGTTGTTTTCATCTGGATCTCTCAAATGACCAGTGATGCTGAATCTTTCTTAATATGCTTCTTGGCTGCTTTTCCTTCTTCCTCTGAGATTCAGTTTCTTTTTCATCACAATTTAATATCGGTGGTCCTCTTTTAAGCCATTCTCTACAGAGTTAATAGCAAAGACTTTGGAGCCAGACCACTTGAGAATTTTTTACCCTTCTTTATTATAACTCAGGATAGATTACTCAGTCTGTGTTATATATTTTTCCCTTTGCGTAAAAGACATAGTATTTATGTTAAGGTACTGTTTTAGTATATGTGCTGCTGAAGCGAGCACTATGTTAAGGTACTGTTATAAAGAGGAGACAAAATGACAGTCTGTAAATATTCAGAACAATGACTGTTGCCATGACCATGTTTAATAAATGTTGTAATTATTACATTAATCCTTAAATAAATTCAAGCAGCAAAATAGTATTAGAATGTTATTTGGTATCGTATTGATTTTATGCAGTCAAAAAGATACCCTGTTATAAAATAGGTACTTGATAAATATTAACGAAAGTAAATAATGGTTTAAATCAGTTGTTCTTTCATCTGACCACTTCTAAAATTCAAATTATGAGTTAATCATCCAGCCTAAATCTGTAAATTATAGTGAATTGAAAACTGTGGTTCTTCTAGTTTGAAAACACACCACAAAAAAGGACGTTTGAACAGTACCCCAAGATGTTCAGCAGAGGGTTTATTTTTATTAGACTCAAGTGAACGTTATTTTTGGAAGCACCAAAAAGAAGTAGCTGACTCAGAAAAAGCAGAGGAGAATTATGTCTGGCTGTTAAGTAATCCTGGAAAGAAGTTGCTCCAGTAGGTTTAAAATACCATGAGATGTTCGTGGTCTTTTGTGAGTTATAAAGAAATATCTAAGTGCATTAATACTCTTACTAATGCATGCTTATGTTTACCTCAAGGCTAGAATTTCTCATTTTAATATAAATCTAATACTGAGATTCAGTTTCCTCTCAGAATGTGTGTAGGCATCTAATTTTTGTTTTCCAAAGCATAAGATATTTACGTGAATACATTCCATGTTTTATATAATAATTATTAATAAAAAGAAACTATTCCCTTTTTGGCTCTTTTGAACAAATCAAAGTTAAATAAAATTTTCACATCCACCTTTGTTATATCCATTTTCCTTCTCTCTTATCACTGTCTCTTTTCTAATGATTAAAGTCAAATTAAGCATTCTTGAATTTCAAAAACTTGGTGATGTTCTTTAGGTTTGTCGATTTTTGCCCTGTAAGGGATATTTCTACAGCATGGTTTGATGTACTACATATTTTACACCAAATGCACAGGTTTTTAAAAAGGCTCATGAAACAAAACTTCAATATCCTGAAACCAACTTAACTGATTTCTGATATAACCATCAACCCATTAAGGATATCTTCCACTTGAAGTAGTTTTTAGTCACCATGTATCATTATAGTTCTAGGGAAGATATTTTCCTTTCATTATAAGTCAGGGAATTACCTTCTTTCACATATGAGCAACAGGTAGGTCCACAGAGATGTGAGCAAGTCAATCAGCTCACCTAGCAAGTTGATCAAAATGCTAATAGCTTGTAGCTTGTTTTACAGAGAACGGTCACATAGCACACTTGGAGTTTTGCTCTAATGTTTTCACATTTGGCAGAAGCCAAGTATCAGTAAGACTATTTGAAATTTTGTTAAGTGAGCTATAAATCACAGTACAGGATATGTGGTTTTTGTAAAGGTATCTATTACTTTGCTAGAACTCTAAGCTGAAGCAGCAAAGAAGAGTAGGTAAGAAATATTAAAAAGTATTATAAAACTAGTTGACTTGAGAAAAAATTAGAAAAACATAATAAAATAATTCCCTGGAGAATTACATTGAAGCTGTAGTGGACCGTAGAATGGAAACTGTGAGAAAAACACTATAGAAGATTTCACTGTGAAGACAAAGGTAAGCTGTGCTGTGAATCCTAACACTTCACAGAGGGAGGTTGCCTACTTCATAACAGGCCCTCCATATGATTTCTCAAAGAATTGAATTTACTCCCTCTCTCTGCTGTCTAGGGAATGCAAGGAACTAATGTTTGTCTCATGTTGAAAAGTCTCAATGGTAAGAGACTCTTTGGCCAACAGCCACATGTCAAATGAAAGCAGATGCCTTTGCAGTGGGCTTAGAATGAAAATTTAGATTTGTGTTTGTTCACTATTATGTATTAGTGTCTTCTTGAATATTGGTAGACTGTGAGCCCTCTGGAAAAAGCTGGGATGCTGTGTTATGCTCTGTCAGAAACTGGGAACTTGTCCTCAAGATTCCTAGTGACTTCACCATAACTAGGGAAAGAAGGTGAAGGTGTTTCAAAACAAAGTATACAATGGATGACTAGCTTCTGGATATTTCATAAGATGGGTCTAGGCCAGAGGTGGCCAACCTATGGCATGTGCCACAGCAGGTAGTGTGTACCATCGAAAGCTTGAAAATATTCACCACTACTGGCATGTTTTCTGACTGTAGATATCATCAAGTGCTAGTAGCCAGTGTATGTAAAAAAGTTCTTAGACTCAATAATATTGACAAGAAAAATGGTTACTAAATCCCTCTCTTGAATTTACAATTCATATTAGTCTATCAGAGATTCTGAATATTCTTGCAGTAAATGCAATTTGATTTTGCTTAGCCTATCATTCACACATGATTTCTTTGAATATAGACATTTGTACATATGAATTAATACTTTACATAAAACTTAATTGTAATGTATTAAGTATAAATATATATTAGTATAAACATGTATATATATATTTTTTTCTCACTCTGGCCTCTAGGAAAATTATAAATATCTTTAGAGTGAGAAAACAAAAGTGAGAATGCGTCCTTCTCCACAACCCCAAGTATTTCAATATTTTCCAAGGACAAGTGCTTTGAAAAGTCATATTTTGATATATTCGTCACAACCAAAAATACTGATTCTAGCAACAAATAAATCCTGTCATCTCAGGGAATGAACCTTCCAAGAGTTACTTTTGAGTGGTATCACAATCTGCTGCTGATCGAGCAGTCCTATTGAGTGGTACTTTCATGAAAGGTCCTCCACAATCTCAGGATTTTCCCTTCTTTGCTCCCTGGTACTTACAGCATAAACTCCTTTCATTTAAAACTGAAGGACAAAATGAAGAAACATGAAGACACTATATGACTTTCACTTATTCTAAATCACAGGTGACACATATCTTTTTGCCCATGCCCATTTGGCAAGAATTTCATTACACAATTTCAACTTAACAAAGGAAACAAGATCATCTTTCCTTACAGACCAGAAAAAGCAATGACAGTAGTTTTTCTGGCACACAGTATATGAGCTTCATAACAGGAGAAAAAAATAGGTAACAAGAAGGGGTTCTCATATTTACATGATGGTTCTCTTTTGCAACTTCAGTATTTCCATTCAAACTCAAGATGTGTTCATTCGTTTAGTTGACAAGTATGTATTAAACGTCTACTACATGACAGACAGTAGTCTGGGCATCAGCAGTGCATTCGTAAACACGAAAGGCAAAACCCTGCCCTCATGAATTTTAGAAACAGTATAAGAATAAGAAAATGTTCCTTTTCCTACATAGTCATCATTTTCATCTGCAAAACTGTTTGAGATAGCTGTTACATATCTGTCATTGTGGTCAAAATATAGCATTCTAATTTCAATTTAGATCATAGACCTAAAAGAAAGACTGTTAGAATTAAATGAATATGTAATAAATGGCTAAATTTATCTTCAAAATTCTTTATTATATTTAACAGTGTTTCCTTTTTTTAAAAAATTTCAAGCAAACATAAAAATCACAGTGATATGATAGCAAATATACAGCACTGATTTAAATTTTTAATCATTGTACAATATTTATTTCATTTTTCTTACAAAAATTATGCACTCTGAACACATTAAAATGAGAACTTGCTTTATATACTTCTTTTCATTTTTCTATTTCCTCATACATTTGTTTGTAATCTCGGAGAGCGAGAAATTATTTTTTGAAATTTAAAAAATGCCCATATTATATACACAATGACAAGAATAACGTCTGGTATACACTAAGCCAGTGAATATTTGTTGATTGAACAAAGAAAGTACAATTGTATTGGATGATAATATGTAAAATCCATAATAATAGGTATTGTAGAATTTTAAATTAGCCATCCAAGATTCTCCCTCTCTGGGTCTACAATAAAATATTAACTTAGGTACTATTGTGAAGGAACTTTGCAGAGTTAATTTATGTTGTAAGTTTTCAAATAAGGAGTGTAGATAGACCTGGTGGCTCAAGTCTGTAATCCCAGCCCTCAGAAGGCAGAGGCAGGAAGATTGCTGTGAGTTTGAGGCTTGCCTGGGCTACATAGGGAGCTCAGGGCCAGCCTGAACTACAAAGTGAGACCCTGTCTCAATAAAATAAAATAAGGAATATATTTGGAATTATGCAGGAGAGTTCAATCTAAACTCAAACTCTTTAAGCAAAGACATTTCTCTGGCTGGAGTCACAGAACTGTAGAAGAGAAATTGAGGCAGGAGAGACAAGAGAAAAGAGAAGATGTATGAGAGTTAGAATAGGAGAAAGATTCAACCACCATTGCTGGATCTGAACATACAGCTTGTAGAAATCAAGATCAAATCGCTGACCAACAGCCAGCAATACAGCCTCACCATAATACAAAACTGAACTTTGATAACAAAGTGAAGAAGTCTAAAAACACTCTGGATTTTGCTCTGGAGACTCCAGAAAGAAATAGAACTCAGTTTACACCTCGATTTCTGTCTGTGAGAGTCTAAGTACAACAGAGAGACAGCTGAGCCTGGATTTCTCACACATGGGACTAGGAATTAATAATTGAGTGTCATTTAAACCCACTAAGTTGGAGTGGTTTATACTGTAGCAGGACAATCATGATACAGATTCAGTGATTTATTACATGTTGCATATAGTCATTATCTAGCATAAATCTTCTAATCACTATATGCTTTTCAATCTCCAGATGTATTCATATTACTTCTAATAATAGATTTTAGTTTGCCCTACTTTGATATTTATATTAATGGAATCAGAAATCTAACACTACATTGGATCAACTTCTGAGAAAATGCTGGAATGGTAAGAAGCAATGAATTACACTCTTCGAGATCTGGAAACCAGAAACTATAAAATAATAGTTTGGGAAAAAAAGAAGAAAAGAAGTGGATCGTTGGAACCCAGCAAAAATCTGGTGGGAAAATTGGAGTCTACAGAGAAACTGGAGATAGACCATTGTGGTCAGCACAGCAAGGGGTAATCGGCACCTTCTCTGGTTGCTTTCCTTCAGTGTCATAGAATACACACATGAGTATATGTATGCCGCTAGGTTGCATGTTTATTGCTATATAATACTTCATAGCACATATGTTATGAAGTATATGACACTTTCTAGACGTATCTCTTTATTTGTGGCTCACGTAATCTTAAATTTTATCCTAGTGAGCTTATTCCCCTGATCATGTCTGAAAACACCTTCAACTTGTGTGGCACTTTTTTTTTTTTTTTTGCTGGGAATCATATTCAGGACCTTTTGCTTGCAAGGCAGGTGTGGCACCACTGAGCTAAATCCCCAACCCAGGCTCATTTTAGACTCTCAGCACAACAAATATCCCTGAGCTCTAAACTAGTAGGAAAAAGCTTAGCAGCATCTTAATCCTGGCACTACCATCAACTTCTGTCCCTTTCAGAGACTGAGAAGACTCATAGGTGAGCTGTTTCTTTGACAATGCACTTTATCCTGGACCTCAACTTTCTTCTAGGTTGTGTGTGATGAAGAAATTGGTGGAGGGTGTTTCAGATACCAGCTCACAGATGAGGAGCAGAAAAATCATCGTAAGTGAAACAGACTCCAAGGACTTTACTGTTTTTCTAATTGAATTTATTGGTACATTTTAGGAAAACATTATGGTCACATCCATCATTAAGAATTTGTCCTTGGGGCCGGAGGGTTAGCTCAGTGGTTCCGGCGCCTGCCTTGCAAGCGTAAGGACCTGAGTTTGATCCCCGGTTACCACATATAATGCTGGGTGTGGTGGCTCACGCCTGTAATCCCGGCACTCGGGAGGCAGAGACGGAAGGATTGCTGAGTTCGCGGCGGCTTGCCTGGGCACCATAGTGAGCTCAGGGCCAGCCTGAACTACAAAGCAAGACCCTGTCTCCAAAAAGCAAAAAAAAAAAAAAAAAGAATTTGTCCTTGTACATAATATATCTGATTCTTAATTTTTCCTATTCCCTGCCCTCCTTCAACTCCACATTCTCCATATACATTAGCTTTAGCTTTGTTTCCATTTTTCTTCTTACCTTCAATTTTTTCTTTCTTTTCTTTGCTTTTCTCTGTTCCCACACCCAGTTCCCCTTCCCCTTCCCCTTCTTTCTTCTTATTTCACAATATTTATTATACATTTGGAGCTTATTTACACCTTCAGTTTCTCACACACCAGAGAATGATTTGGTATTTATACGTGTGTGTCCTATTATTTCACTTACAAGCATGGCCTCAAGATGCATCCATTTAGCTATAAATGAATCTAATTTATCATGTTTATGGCTGAGTAATACCCCCTTTTCTATATATTATAAAGCCTAAATCTTCTTTATCCAGTCTCCAGTTGATGGGCACTTGGGCTAGTTCCAAGATTTAGCTATTTCAAACTGGGCTGCTATATGCATAGGTGCACATATGTCACTGTGGTATGATGCTTTTAATTCTTTCATGACTATACCCAGCAGGGAAATAGTAGGTTCAAATGGGACATCTAATCCTCATTTACTGAGGAATCTACACATTCATTCTACTGTGGTTGTACCAGTTTACATTTCCATCAACAGTGGAGAAGGGTTCCTTTCTCCCCACAGCTGAGCCAGCATTTGTTGTTGGTTGATTTCTTGACCGTAGCCATTCTTTGTGGAGTGAGATGGAATCTCAGTGTTGTTTTCATCTCCAAGGGTATTACTATGTTTTGAAAATGTAAAACATGCACAGGTGCTAGTCTCACCTCAGAATCTTAAAAAAAAAACCCCACTTTATAGTAATAGAGAAAACAAGCACTTAAAAGTTAAAAATGTAGAATGAAAGAGTACTTCATTGATTAAGAAGGGCAGGAAATTTTCTCAGTATATGTTTTATATCAAATTTTGAAGGGGTCACAATTGAAAAATATTACAGATAGAATCATATCCTCATATCAATTTGATACTGTTTTAGAAAAAAACTATCCTCCAGAAATATAAAGACATATTGATGAAAATGAAGCATTAAAAAAAAACAAGTAAACTAAGAACTAGTGAAAGAAATAGTTGTGCACTTATGGCACAGTTCATTTTAATACAGGTTAAATTCATAATTGATTTGCATGCAATAAACTAAGGTTGCTTATGTATATCTATTCTTTAGTTATACCACCTATAGTAGGAACAATTCTTTACATTGTAAACTATGTTTCCTTTACCAATTTCTGTGACAGTATTTTATTATTTTTATGTTTAACCTCATTGTTTATATTGACATTGATCAAGGTTTTTGAATTTTATCATTACTAACATTTAGGGTCAGGTAAATCTTTGTATAGGGTTGGTCTTACACATTTAGGAAATTGTAACAATGTCATCTGCCTCTACTCATTGTATTTCAGTAGGCCCCTCATGCTCCTGAGTGTTCCCAGAAGGACAGAAAATAGCCCCTCTCTGTAATCCAGCCTTGTCTGATTTCTGTGCAGTCTCTGTAATCTGACGGCCTCCGGAGGGTGAGCGGGAATGTGGAATAACAATACCCAGACTTCCTGTTGGTTAAGAAGTTTCTTCTTTACTATGGAAGTTACAGGCATTCACGTGGGGCACTTTGGAATGCGACTGGATGAGAGGGAGGGAGCAGTGCTCACAGCGGGGTGTGATTAGGTGAAAGGGTGGAAGCAGCATTTAACAATGCATGATTGGTCTGTGTCACCTGTGTCAGTCACCTGCATCACCTACATCTGTGCATCATTATGTTTTCTTAAAGGGGCATGGTATCTTTTTGTCTGCCAGGGGGAAGAGAGAGAGACACAGAGAGAGACAGAGAAAGAGAGAGAGAGAGAGAGAGAGAGAGAGAGAGAGAGAGAGAGAGAGAGAGAGAGAAGACAATAAATGGAATCATCTGGAGAAAGGTTTGGCCACACCCCTCAATTGAAATCCACTGGTTTCAAGTGTCAGTTTAAATAGAGTAGCACCTATAGTAGTTTCTTGTAGCCCATTCTTCACATTATTATGCAAGTGATTTTGTGAGCCTATAAAATCTTAGAATTATGAATAAATGTAGGAATTTATGAAAGCATTGACCAGATACATGCAGAGTATGTAGACTTTGCTCTCCAAGATGAACACATGTTCCTAGGTGGGTTTCCATGCATGTCTGAGAACAGCCTGATGTGAAATACTATATTCATGAATAATTTCAGTATTCCTTCTGGAAACTCAAATAAACTACGCTGACTATGGCCTGGCTACTCTGAAACCTTGTATGGGCCAACAAAGTGAGTTTTAAAAGATGCTAAAAGGAATATGTCCTAGTTTTGGTTAGGGTGTATCTATCCCAAAATCAGAAGGGAAAAGAGGCAGAGATGAAGTGTTCAATTCCAAAGGCCAGATCACTGCCTACTGTTCCTTGATGGCAGGATTCCAGGTCATATTTGCACATTTTAACGATTTTGGATTTGACTAGCTTAAATAATTAGAAGCTGGAGCCAACACCACAAAAATATTTTCCCCAAATGAACAATGCAAGCCTGTCATCTTTAAGAAAGAACGCTTGTGGTTATGGCACGCATCTTTTTTGGTTGTTGCATAATAGGCTTATCCTCTGAATTGTGCTCAAGATTTAACACCCAGATTCACATGCTTAGTGTCAGACACCAGGGTTCCTTGTGCCTTCTGAACAATCCCAAAATAATGAAAGTTTATGAAAGAAGGTAAAATGTCTGTATTGTATTATTCTCACACTGGCCGTTCTTCCCTGACAATGACAAACAGAGGACTAAACGATTTGTCCTATTCATTTCTGTACAAGGAAATAACGTTGTGATGAAGCCTGCATTGCTTTATCATCTAAGGTTTCTATTTTTCTTCTACATTCACATGTACACACTCAGAAGGCCTCATTTGGAAACGTTCAGGAAAGAATTGTCAAAACCCTTTCTACACCAAGAATGAAATATGCAAAACTACCTTAGTCCCTTCTCTTTTGCCCCCTTTTCTTGTATACTTTGATTTTAATGTCATTTTTCAAGTATTATTTTTCATCATTTTTCTGCATGTGCTTCTGAGATCCTGTACAATCATTTAAATATTGAAAGGAAATGAAATAGTAATTCTTGATGTTTTTCTTAAAAGTAAAACAGCCTTTAGAGCAAACGTGATGCATTATATTGACATAACAAATGTGGACATTAATTAAAGAGCGGCACAATCCGGCAGAGGAGTTTGCCCTCCATCTGCTTGACCTGCGGTAATGACAATGTTCCATTAACCCAAACTGACAGATTTTCTGGGATTTGTCTGCATCCATACAGTTGTGGTGCCTGGTATGAATAGCCACATGCGTGACATTATCCATAACGTGACATGTGGAACAAAATCAACTACTTCTGTGTTTTGTTTCTGTTTTTCATTCTGTCTCCCTAGTCGCGGCGGCTGGGTTACACATCATGGCGAGCTTTTCCCAGCTCATTGCTTAAGTGCCCTCAAGTTCAAAGCACTTAGTTTCACCACAGAGTTCCAGGTTCTGATCACTCTTTGCCAACAGGAAATTACATAAAACAACTGCACATCCACAGTGAGAAAAGAGGAGGCAGACTGGCAAAAGTGACTGATAGCATCATGCTCATTAGATTTACCATGCAAATCAAATCTGAAAGCAGTATATGCTAAATCCGTCACCGGGGAAAAAAAAAAAAAAAAAGAACTCAGAGAATTTTCTAAATAATAAATTAGTGAGATGAGGGATCTTGTCCCAGAACTAAAGCTTAAATCTTTGAATCTGTTCATATCCACTACATATTAGTTAACCAAGGGAACTGTTTTTCTCTTCCATCTCATTACAGATCAAACATCAAAAGCTTTCCCCTAGAAGCAGGCACCCAGGAGGCATTTTGCTTTGTCACAATCCAGTATTCACAGCCTCCCTGATAGGAGTGCAAACTCCCTCGGTAACCTTAAAGAACAACAGCGCTCTTATTCGTTGTGCTGCTTCCTCTCCTCCCCTGGAATTGTTGTTTCACTGTAATAAGTAACATTCCTTCCAATTATCCCAGCCCCTCCAGTCTGCAGAGCTGACCCCACGACTTTAGAGCAGACTCACTGTTTAGAGTCCTTAATCCACGATTATAAACATGGAGAGAAATTCATGAAAAAGGGACGAACTCGTGGTTCCTGAAGAAAGACAATGGCATAGTGTTTTCAGAAGCTGTGTGCGTGTGTGTGTGCACGCGCGCGCATGCACACGCATGCGTCTACGTGTTTTACACGCCTGTGTTTGATTTTAAATCCTTCCTCTTTCCTGAGAGAATTTTCCCTTCATTTTTTTAGCTGCACCCCGCCCCCCTTGGTTTGTTCTTAGTTGGAAGCGACATTAGCGCCCCTGGTGTGTCAGCATGGCTCAGTTTGTCTTCCAGACTTTGCCTGGACAGTAGATTCCAGAAGGCAACATCCTGTGGGGACAGCGCAAAAGACAGACAGGGCAGCCTTGTGCATTTTCCAGCTAACCAATGACAGAATTGAATTGCAAATTGCTTATTCTCCTGTAAGCCAGTCTAACTTGGTATTTTATTGTTCAAATGATAATAAAACATTTTGGTGACTGTATAAGTTAGGTTCAATGATATACATGTACATGAAGTTTTGATGACACTTTTATAAAAGAAGGCATCTTCAAGGTTTGTTGTCCCTTGATTTTTCTGTTTCCATGAATTGTACAGTCTCTCTCACTCCCGATCTCTCTCTCTGTCTTTGTCTGTCTCTCTGTCTCTCTGTCTCTCTGTCTCTCTCTCTCTCTCTTTCCATCTGAAGGAAAAATATTGAAAAAAATTAAACATCTATAATCTATATTGTGCTACATACAAACTGATGTAAAGAATTAGGAATTTTGAACTCTGACTTATGAATTTGATGTGTATCCAACTCTTTCTTCTTCATCAGAGATCTGAGTAAATCTTCTGAGATAATTTTGGAAAGAAAAAGAAACAGTTTCCTGCATCTGATTTTGATATTATGTTGCATAGGAAATGAAAACATTCTTGCTGTTGCTGGAACTGGCATTTGAACAGACAGCGTTTTCCCCCTTGGTCTGAAGCTCTGATGTTGACATAATCCAAAATATTCTTCTATCTACCTCAACCTCTGCTGCATCTGCCATCTCCTTATAAAGATGACACTTGCATGGCCGCACAAATTCAGAGAGGAATTAGTGATGCTCCCTCATCTCCTTTCTTCCCACAGATGGTAATAAATTCAAATTCAGACTCCATTAAACCTGAGCAGAGCAACCCAGCAGGTGGCTGTACTAATGGAAAATCCTGGCTTTGGAATAATGGGAATTACAACCGACAGCTTTTCTACACCACAAAAAAGATGATGTATCCTTATTGACAGTGTCACATTGGAGTCCAGAAGGCTGATCTGATAGTTCAGTCCTGGCACAACGGAAGCTAAAAGCCCCCTGGGTCTTCTTGGCTACACCACTGTAATTTTTGTCATCTGAACTTTCTATTACAATTCATTTTTCAAACCTCACATAAGCTGAAGAGAACAAGAGGAATGGATGGAAAGGGAGGGGAATGAAAGAGGGGGTCTTTATTTTGCCTACAGGCATAATTTTATTCTTTTTTCATGGCTTAAAGGACAAATAAAGGTTGACACACAACAGTATTCCCAGCCAATTCAGTATTTTTAATACTGACATAGTTGGCCTGAGTTCTTTTAGTGATCCAGGAGAGGCCCATCTCAGGGAGTATCTGCTTAAAAGATGCAGAAAAGACCCTGGGGGCTAAAGCCTGATGTTCTTCCAGAATTCTTGCAGGAGTCCTACATTTTGATGTGTTACCTTCTGTTTCTCTTAGCTCTTCCTTCTTTTTTTTTTTTTAACATGTTGTTTGCAAAAAAAAAGAAGAAGAAAAGAAAAAAAAAACATGTGGTCACACTGATCTGAAGAAGCAGCTGGTTATTCAAATATTTAGAATTTTCTTATTTTCACTAAGCCTCCAAGTCTCTGAAAATATAACAAGGAGTTATCAAAATATTTCATTGTATTCACCATCTGCCTGCAGTTTAAAAATATTATATTAAGATTAATAATCATATTTTGCACTTACTCAATATAGCATGTTTCCTCCCAACAACTGTTGGTGCTTTACAAAACCGAACTGAGTCATTGACACTTTTCCCCACAATCTTCTGGATAAAAAATAAGTGGAAAAAAAGTTGAAAAGATAGGTAAGGGCTAGAGACTGGATGGAGGATTTATCATTGAATTCAATGATTAATTCTGTTCCTCAATTCACTTAATCTCGGTCACTTTTCATTTTGTACCTTGGCGAGTGGAAGCTGGGTGCTGAACAGAGCTTTGACTCCTCCTGGGAAGCAGATCCACTGCCTAGACACTTTATGGCATGGTAGAGAGACCCCAGGTCCTTGGAAGAGATGAATGCACACTGGGTAATGCCATAATCTGGAAGTATTTGTGCTCTTTTCAATTTTTATATATCCTTACTTGTAAGAAGGATAAATGATAGATACATATCTACATACATATTTTCATCATATGTATAGAGTTTCTATTATGCTGGGATTTCATCTTTTCTAATTAGCTTGACTTTGTTGTCATGTTCTGCATTAATGAGCTGTTCCAGTGATTTGTGGAATGTGGATATATCTCCACGTGAAAGCTAGACAGTCACTTCCCATCACATTGAGGGAGGAGCCAATGACTGTCAGACAGCACTTTCCAAACATTGTTGCTGTAGTAACAATTATTGATAACTTCACGGGCTGGAGAAATGAAAGGCTGAATGAGAAAACATAAGGAATGTTGTTGTCTTTAATTCAAAAGGTTCTATCATGTAAAAAAACATAAGCCTAATGCATGGATTTTCAGCAAAAGAAGACAGATAAAGTCACAAGGTAAATGTGGAGAGACTTTTGACTGATTCCTGTATTCATATTTTAAAATCTATCATTGTTGCCTACAGGGCTAACTTATTAGTAAAGGAGAATGAATAAAGAGTCATTAAGAGATTCAAGGTTAATAAATTGTTGGTTCACAAGTAAGTGAACTTTAAAGAGCTAGTGAATTGATTTGCACGATGAGAATAGCAATTCAGAGTGTGTTTAGATAGGCAAATGACATGTTAGACATTTTATGAATTTTTTTCTATTATTATCCTGTGTGAGAGAATGCACAGTGCAGGTTGGGGTCACCACTCTCATGCTATAATTTGTCATCTTCTGGGCACACTTGACACCAAAGTTCAACATCTGATACCAGAAGATTCTTGTAATTGTTATGTGGGCTCAAATGCTTTTCTCTTTGATCTGGAAATTTTTACCAAGAAATCTATGCACTCTATTTCACGCACATGAATAGAAATATTGAATACAGGAAAGAGGGACAAGAAATGGACTTAACTACAAGGGAAACAACCTGAAATTATGAGAGAAAAGTAAAAAAAAAATTGAGAAAGAAAAAAATTAACAAGTAGACACAGGGAAGCAGAAGACTCATAGAGAGAACTATGCTTCTCTTGAAGCAAACCTAAACTGAACCACATGGGAAGTCAAGCCTCTCTGAGAACAGGTAACCAGCTCCTGACCTTTAACCTGTTACTCCTGAAATGCACCACTTCTGTTTTTTTCTAAGATACTCAGTAGCATACATACATATATATATATATATATATATATATATATATATATATATATATATATATACAATAAAATATATAATACATAAATACATATATACAATACATAAACAAATATATACAGATAGATAGATAGATAGATAGATAGATAGATAGATAGATAGATAGATAGATAGATAGACTGTCTCACTTTGTAGTTCAGGCTGGCCCTGAGCTCACTGTGTAGCTCAGGCAAGTCTCCCGTCTCCAACTCAGCACTCCTCCTGCCTCTGCCTCCTGAGTGCTGGGATTACAGGCTTCAGGCACCAAGCCCAGCAAAATATTTGTTTTTGCTAATAACTATGGCTCTTTACCTGAGCCTACAATAGCCCAATAACAATAAAACAAAGTTTGACTTTCACTTTATAAAACTTTGTGTCAAATCTTTCTCAGCTTGCATATCACCATACTGGTAATTTAGGGAGTGTCTAAAGGTTAACAGAACAAAGTTTATTAGCACTATATTGATTCAGCCTGTCTCATGTGCCTTCGAGGTTGAGAACGTCTATGCTCAGAAGTCCCTATAGTTGGAGCATTTTGGGTTCCAGCAGAGCCTTGGAAAATTATGCCCACCCCAAGTTATGCAGACTCCTCCCAGGAAAAGCAAATCGCCCTTCAAATCATGAAGATTATTCCTAAAATATAGAACCGGGACTGAAGCAATGGCTGACCAGACCGGAGCGCCAAGGACAACTGATAAAATGAATCTTTGGTTCTTTTGTGCATAGGCGAGTCTGACCCTTTTCATCAGTGTGCTCCTCCAGCTGCCCAAGGTAGAGGCTTTCCACTATTCACTCTTACTTTCCTTGTTAGGGGATCTTTGTCAGTTTTCTTATTTTTAATGAAAAGCTTTTCCTTCCAAATTCATGCTTTAGTTCTAATTCCCATGATCACAAAAGCAAGGATCCACACTAGATGGTGATATTTACTTTGTGGAGTGGGATAGAAAAGAAGGAATGAAAGATAAGACTATTTAGAAAGTCCATGAATTGAAGAGAGAAGATGACAGCTTGGATTTGGTTAGGCCACTAACCCTAGAAGGTAAGTGAATTCTCAAGATATCTTGTTAAGATTTGGAAAAATAGGAAATGGAGATTCTAACTTCTCTGTAGCAATAATGAAGGAAGAGTTTGATGGGAATTTCTAGCAGAAAATTAGCAAGTTAAGGTCAAGATTTCCCAGAGAAGTGGAACCAATAGAACTGATGATTAGAAAGCTGGTTGGAACAATGCCAGACGTGGTGGCTCACGCCTGTAATCCCAGCACTCAAGAGGCAGGGACAGGAGGACTGCTGAGTTTGAGGCTTGCCTGGACTACATAGTGAGCTCAGGGCCAGCCTGAACTACAAAGCGAGACCCTGTCTCAAAAGCAAAAAAAAAAAAGAAAGAAAGAAAGAAAGAAAGAAAGAAAGAAAGAAAGAAAGAAAGAAAGAAAGAAAGAAAGAAAGAAAGAAAGAAAGAAAGAAAGAAAGAAAGAAAGAAAGCTAGCTGGTTGGAGGGTAGACAGACAGAGAGAGAAATAAAGGATAGATTTATTTGAAGGAAATTGCTAATATCGTGGAGGTAGGCAAGGCAGAATCTGTGGGGAAAAGTTGATATTGCACCTCAAATCTGAAGATATTCTAGAAGCGGAATTCCATCCTCTTTAAGGAGCCTCACTCTGCTTGCTTTTAATACCTTCGACCAACTGGATGAGGCCTTCCTACATGACAGAGAAGAAATAGCCTTACACACAGTCTATCATTCACATGTTAATTTCATCTAAAAATACTTTCAAAGGGACTTTCACACTCATGTTTAAGCACTTAGGATACAATAATATGTCCAAGTTAACACATATATCAACTCTACACAAGAAATGTAACTGTTATATACTGCAAACATGTACTAATAAAAAGAGGAAAGAGTAGGTAGAGCTTTCATTTATACTCAAATGGACGTACCTTCAGGACCTATTTATAAGTGAAATAAGTAGGTCACAGATGTATATATATTGTATCTTTTCTCTGGTATGAGAAACTGAAAAATTAAGTGAGTTTTAGAATGCATGATAGGTATTGTGAAAAGGTAAGTATTCAAAGGAAAATGGGGTTTATGGGTAAGTACTGAGGGGAAAAAAATTTAATGGTAAATAAAAGGAAACAAAGCTTGTGCATATAGGTGTGGGGTGTTGTAGGGTGGGTGGGGGAATGGGGAAAAATAAGAATTAAATTGTGTTATAGGCTGGTACAAAGTCTCGATATTGTGTGTGATCACGAAGTGTATATAAAATATGCAAATAAAGATTCAAATTTTTAAAAATAAGAATTAAGTTATGTCATATACTAGTACAAGTTCTAAATGTTGAGCTGAGGGTCGTCTGGTTCGATTCAGTTCTGACTTAGCCTACTCGAAGATAACACAAGACTCCCACCCCCATGAGATACCTTTTGCAAGACCCGTGTTGATTTACTTGTGATCCCGGGTCCCCACAACTCCGTCCCTAAACCTTGCAAATCATTAGCCCTCATCTTGGCGATATCTACAGCCGGCCACCCCTAGCCAATTCTTTAGCATGCAAGACAGCAAAGCATCGTGTTAAAGATTTAAAACTTGCCAGGAACTGTATGCCAGGAGGCTAGATAAAGACCAGGTATGCATTTTGCAGCACCAGAATCACATATAGAATGTGATTGCGCACAAGAAAACACATACTAATCGATAACTAGAAATCCCAGAAACCTACTTCTGCTAGTTAATGCTTATATATGTAAGTCTCGTAACTTCTTTGGACCTCTGTTTCTTTTCTGGGAAAGGGAATAAAATAGTCATGAGAAAAAGAGGAATAGCCACTGTCAGTCTGTAGCTCAACCCCCTCGACTCTGATGGCTTGCTGCTGCTAAGCCTGCGCTCACAGCTAGACGGGGTCTTCTCTCCCTGAGCACAAGGGCGGCAGCTGTCCACACCATCTGAAACTCCTTCTGTGGCTGAGAAGAAAGGAAGCAAGCTCAACATTACCTCATGATTACATCTGAGCATAAGACAAAAATATTGCCATGGCCTAAACTACAAAAATGAACAATCCCCCTTTCTCAGGTACTATGGCCATGATTGCTTCTTTTAGTAAGTTCGCGTTAGCTAACTTCATCCTAACAATATCTCCACAAAAATGCATAGATTGCCTCAAGTCTAAGAATCTCCTCTGCGTTCCAACATGCAATCCAGAGCAGACTTTGAGGACTTGAATTCTAAAAATACTCAAAAAAGACCATATTTTCTAAGTCCCTTCAAACACTCGTGCATTCAGAGGTTCTGAAATTTCCCGCATTGAACAGTTTTCTTCACTGTAAGAAATTAATAAACCCAGTTTTTCTCAATCTAGAACTATCTGGTTGGCCTTTGGTTGTACATCACAGGACTGTTATGAAGGTTGCATAGTTTAATGAGCATTAAACACTTAAATAGTATCTGACATATAAATGTAAGACATTTTTGAAAAATTTTCAATAGAAACAAAATCCCTCATAAGTTAAGGTATTTGGATCTTTTAAATTCTACTTGTCAAACAAATATGTATTTAGCTAGCACATTCACCTCTGTAGAGCCTTTGTTGTGCATATGGATACCTTGAAATTGAAGTTTTCCTATCATTGACATTTAAATTAAATAGTGGCCTTTTGGGTTTTCTTTTTTTAAACTGATTTTATTGTTACATTTTGGATATACATTATGATCACATTCCCACATTGAGAATTTGTACCTGTACATGACTCATCTTGATTCTCAGTATTTTTCCATTCCCCTGACCTCCCCACAACTGCATCTCCTAGACACATAAGTATGGTTTCCTTTTTGTTTTTGTTTTAATCATCAAATTTGTCTTTCCCTTCATTAATTTCCCCTATCTGCCCTTTCCCATTTCCCGTCGTGTGTGTGTGTGTGTGTGTGTGTGTGTGTGTGTGTGTGTGTGGTATCGGGGACCGAACTCAGGCCCTTGTGCTTCCAAAGTAAGTGTGGTACCACTTGAACTATATCCCAGCCCTCCCATTTCCTTTGGAACATTTTCTTCAAGACTATTTGAATTTTCCAAATAGCCTTTTTTTACACATTACCTTGTACTAGTTACACACAAAGATATTCAGTCTTTTTTACCCTGTCCCTGTGGTTCCACCAGTATAGGGTTGCATTACATAATAATCAATATAGTTTGGGGATAATAGAAGAAAATTATAAATATGATGTCACTTAATGCTAGAAATCAGGACTCTTTATAACCCAAAATAATCCTGGTCAGATGGACTGTTGAAAGGTGAGATGACACACAGTTGGTTTATAGACCCAATCAGATATTTACCTGTCTCTGCTGTATAACAATAACTACAGATCTTTGTTGTTCTCAGACACATCTAGGACTGAATGATAGTTCATATATTTCTCTTACTTAGTCGTCATTTCTCTCTCTGATGTCTCTACAATGTCAGGGTCCATTCTTCAACCTCTGCTCTTTCTTCCATTAAGCATAAATATCACTGAAGAGTAAGCAATCACACTTTTCTTTTATTACTTAGAAGTACCTCATTTCGTCTCCAAGTCAAACTACCCAAAAGATGATATGCAAACAACACAGTACTTGTCTTCCTGGGCTGAGTATTCCAGCACTTCTTAGAATTGCTGATGCAAATACAGCTGGTTATTCATATCACAATACTAATTTACAACATGTTTTTATATAATATTGATATATTTTCCCTATATCAATTTTTACTATTACCAGTTAAGTTTCAGTGATATTTCTGCATTTTTTACATTTCTTATCTTTGTTACTTTATAAAAATCTCTTAGAAATGGAATTTTAGAGACAGAAGAAAGTGTACTTAATATTTTGATACTATCTTGCCAAACTGTTATTCATGGATTACACAAATTATAACAATGAATATGGCTTTCTATCATGTTTAGATTTAAAAATCTTTATTAATATAAGCACCAAAAAGAATAGAAAGTCCTTGGAAATGAATAACAAAACCAACAGTTACTGAGAAAATATTTTGTCTCATTACTCTACCTTAATGTATTGTATAAACAATATCAATGTATATCCATAAACCCTACCACTCTCCACATTTACAAAGACTGTGTTTCCATTTTCCTACTTTTCCTTTCTATTCTTTCTTTTCCCTACCTCCCCTTCATAGTTCCCCTTTCTCTTGAACATTTTCTTCCTAGTGGACAATACTTATTATACATTACGGTTCTAATTTATACTTTCCATTTCTCAGACTGGAGAGATGATTTGCCATTTATACAGGTGTCCTATTTATTTCCCTTAACAATGTTGTCTCATTGAGCATTCATTTAGGTATGAATGTCTCAAATTCATCGTTCTTTATGGATCAGGTACACCCCATTTTATTTTTAAAAATTATCTCTTATTAATTAGGTCACCATGGGCATTGTGATTGTTTCCATGATTTACCTATTACAGATGGTGCTGCTATAAACATGGGTGGGCATATATATCACTGTGGTATGTTGCTTTTAATTCATTTGTGAATATACCTAGCAGAGAAATAGCTGGGTTAAATGGAACATCTAATCCTAGTTTTTTGAGGTATTTTCATACTGATTTCCACAGTAGTTGCACCAATCTACATTCCTACTAAGAGTGGAGAAGGGTTCCTTTCTCCCCATAACACAGCCAGCATTTTCCATTACGTGATTTCTTCATAGCTGTCATTCTTTCTGGATGAGGTGGAATCTCAGTGTTGATTTCATTTGCATCTTCTAATGACCAGTGATGTTGGAGTATTGATGTCCCCCACTAATACTGTGTTAGTGCTGATTTGTTTTTTCATGCCCATTAATATTTTATATAGTTAGGTGCACTAGCATTTGGCGCATATATGTTTGTAATCATGATTTCTACCTATTGGACTGTTCCCTTTAACAGGACGTACAAACCTTCTTTGTCTCTCTTAATTTCATTTTGAAATCAAATTTGTCTGCAAATATGATATTTATGCTTTTTATTTTTTTGTGGATTGTCCTGTTGCATGGATAATTGTTTTCCATCCTTTTACGTTCATTTTATGTATTTCTTTTTAAATTGTGTTTCTTCCATCAAAATATTATTGGATTGTGTTTCTTAATCCATTCTGCCAGTCGATTTTATTTTATTTTATTTTTATTTATTTATTTATTTATTTATTTATTTTGAGACAGGGTCTCGCTTTGTAGTTCAGGCTGGCCCTGAGCTCACTATGTAGCCCAGGCAAGCCTGGAACTCAGGAATCCTCCTGCCTCTGCCTCCCTAGTGCTGGGAGCCACCAGCCCGGCACTGTGGTATGTGGTATTGATTGCTGGTGGGCGTGAGCCACCACGCCCAACATTGTATGTGATTACCGGGATCGAACTCAGGACCTTGGGCTTGCGAGGCAGGCGCCAGAACCACTGAGCTAAATCTCCGGCCCAGTCTATTTCTTTTGATTGGTGAATTGAGCCTATTAACTCATAACTGATGTGTATTCATTTATCCTTATCACAATATTTTCCTGTTTTTCATTTGATTTCTTATGTTACATAATGACTTCACTCTGTTTAACCTCGTTATTTGTAACTTTCATTTTCTTTTTCTAGGACATTGTTCAGAATACTTTGGAGTCTTGGCTTGATATTCATGAAGTTTCCCATGTGTGTGTATGTTTTTTTTTCTTGGTGACAGAAGTATCATATTTGCCATTAATTTTGAAAAATAGTTTTGCTGGATACATCAATCTGTCATGCTAATAATTAATTGCTGATTATCACTAGTGGTATACACTATACTGAATATTTTCAGTATTTCACAATTTTAGAACATGTAATTGTTTACATCCTTGGGTATTAAAAATGTTAACATTGTTTGACATGTTTAGTTACTGAGACTTGCTTATTTTCCTAATTTTATTTCCGCACATTTTCTTTGTTGCGATTGCTTTTAGACATATGGTTGATATACAAGAATATTAATCCTTGATTTGAAAAAGAGAATAAATATTTCACCAGTTTGCTTAATAAGTATACTGCAGTTAAAGGTTTGTATAACTATGCACTTCTTTTTAACTTGATAAAGTAAAATATGTTTAACATTTCAAAGTAAATTGAGTCTCTTGTATGAAATTCTTAGATTTTACTTCCTTTATTAATTAGGTTATGCCTGTGAAAACTTTAAATTTCAGAACTTAGATCGTAATCTCAATCAGTAATATATGAACCTCTTTTATAAAGTGCTTTTTCATCAAATTACATATTTATTTAATCTTATTGTCTTCCAGTGTGTTTCCTCTTTATATTTTGTATTTAATTACAATGGAAGTTGTCTCTTTTGATGGTTGTGAATCATTCATCTAAAATTATTTCATTCATAAAACTGAAATATCCAAAACAGTTTTTAGGAAAACATATTTTGTCATTTATTTGAAATGTCCTTTTATAATAAATACCTCTTCTACTGCATACATGCCCATAAATACATATGTTGTCACACACACACAAACACACATACCTTGACCTCATTTTATAAATTTTTAGTTTTATTAATTAATACATGTTTCTGGGGCAGCATGATTATTTTCTTTACAGGTGTACACATATTCAACAAACCTTAATTTTTTTCATTCTTTTCCTCTTCTCTCCATCTCCTCTCTCTCCATTTCTTGTTCCCTTTCCCTTTTGTGAAAGATCTGTCTTTTCTTGTGCTAGTTTGAAAATTTCTATGATTATATCTCAATGATATAACATCCTTATTAAACAATTTATATTTTAAAAAGCAACTTTGCTTTATCTTCATAATATATTTTATAATTATTACACTGGTGGTCAGATTAAGAATAAGAGCACCTGCATATACTTTATTTTGATATTTAAATGTATATATATATACATGTGTGTATGAAATATATGTCTGTATATATACATATATACTATTTAAACTAACTTTTAAAAATCACCATTTCTTTAAAAATGAATTAGTATATTGCTTCTCAACCTTTTGACTAAGATCAAGTGTAAAAATGAATTAATAGGATATTTACTACAAATTTAGTATTTTCTTGAGCTGTATGCAGCTCACAGATTTTTAAATATGGGAAAGGCATTTTAATAACACATCTTGAGGCCAGAGATTTAGCTCAGTGGTTCCGGTGCCTGCTAGCAAGTGCAAGGTCCCTTTTTCAATCCCAGGAACACATACAACAATACCACAATCAGTGATCAGTACCACATACTATAGTACTGGGCCTGATGGCTCATGCCTGCGATCCCAACACTCAGGAGGCAGAGGCAAGGAGGATTGCTGAGTTTGAGACTTGCTTGGGCTACATAGTGAGCTCAGTGCCAGCCTGAACTACAAAGCGAGACCCTGTCTCAAAAAAAACCAAAAAACAAAAAACTTGATGATCTATTTCAGTTGTATTCTTCCAGCTGTGATTTTGAACTTTCAGACTACTTATGAATAATGTCACTGAATGAAAAACAAATTAATTTTTGAAGAATGTATGATTTATATTTATAGGTGCAGGTAAGTGGGATTAATAAATTTTTAAACAATGAATTAGAGTTTAAGAACAGGAAGGCTTTAGAGTATATTAGATAGATTATTCAGTGTATACTTCTATGGATCTCTATTATGAGCATTTAATGAGAACTAAATTGTGTCATATGCTCGTACAAATTCTCAATATTGTGTGTGTCACAATGTGTATATATAATGTACCAATAAAGATTCAAATTTTAAAAATAATGAAAACAAAGAACAAAGTTGACTAACAATATTATCTAATGCCAAGATTTAGAATAAGCCTCTCAGAATTAAGAAAGTGGATAATAGCATAAATATAGGCATAAAAATAAAAATAAAAATGAACAATCAGATTCTATATTCAAATCTGGACAGTTATTTTATTCTTTTTGACAAAGGAATAAAGGTCATTCTGTGGAAGAGGATCTTCTATATAAGACTCAATTTTGATATTCAGCATTAAAAATTATAAAAATCAAACTATGTTTTGAATGATACATAGTATTAGATCATACACATGAGTTTAAATGTAAAACATTAAATTTCCAAAACAAAACAGAACCATTTTTTTTTACTTTGGCCTAAGCCAAATTTATTAAGTAAAGACAAAGAAAGCACAAAAACAAAACACAAATAAAGGAAAATAATCTTTAAGAAAATTAAAAATATATAGACTTCTTGAAGTATCCTTTTGTGAAACAAGCCACAGACAGAAAATATATTTCCCATATTTGTATTCAGAATATAAAATCTCAGAACTCAATAAAAAGATCTCTGCCTTATTTTTTTTTAACAGACCAAATGATTTGAAAAGGTATTTCATTAAAGAAAATAGACAGGAGAAAAGCAAACACATAAACAAAAAAGCTCAAAATCTTGCTGCTTTGGGAAAGACAAATTTCAACAATAGGCTTCCAGTACACAGTTCTTGAAAGGCCAGATGAGGATGCCGAGGTCATGAAGCTCTCATACATTGCCTATGGGAATGCAAAGATTTTATAGTCTTGTTAGGAAACTATCTGGCTGATTCTGATACTTTAAATCATACCCAAGAAACTTATTCATGACCCAGTAATATTCAAATCCCAAGGGAGTTATCTCAAGAAATGAAAATACAGGGCTACACAAATCATGTAGAAGATTGGTTTTAGTATTTTTATTAACAATCACTGATAACTAGCAAAAGATAAATGCATGTTATAGACTGAAGGAATGAACTACCTCTGTACAACAAAATATTATTCAAATAAAATGAATTAGCCATCAAAAATTCAGGTACATTTTAAAGTGTACCCCAAATAAAAGAGATAGGCATGTCATATGGTTATAATTTGTGATATCTCAGCCAAGACAAGCTTCTAGTGATAGAAATCAGATCAAGAGAAATGAGCAGGCTGGGAGAAGGAGGGTGTCCATAACAAGACATGATGGCACACTTTAAGGCGGTGAAAAAATTTTTATGTTGATTATGGGGGTGATTGCACACTTATAATGTTCATTAAAACTCAGAGAGCGATGTTTCTCTATGTATGTTTTGTGTCTCAATAAGCCTAATCTTTAAAAAGGCACAGGTTTTGCCCAAGACCGAAAATTGAACTATAAAAGATACTTACCTTCTAGCTTTAGTCAAGTTTTCTACAATTGTTACTGCTGTGTATCTATCTTTCTACTGGAAATAACAGTAATGCATATGAAATGCTGGGCAAGAAGCGTTTTTTCAGAGAGTTAGTTATTATGAAATAATATGATGATGGTCAAATCCTACTTGGCAAAAAAGGTGGCAAATGGCAACGGGACAGAGGCAAAGCCAGAAAAATGTAACAATTCCCCGAGACGAACAGGAAAAACCCATGCACTCGCCACTTCAGAAACTAAGCTAAGCTTATCAAATGGATTCCAATAGAAGACGTTCACAGCTTACAGAAGGTAATTTAAAAAGTTTCACTGCCAACACAGGAAAAATATAAACTATAAATATATGTGTGTATCATACACAGTTTGTTAATTGAAGTGTGAATGCAGTCGAGAGTATGAGTAATAGGTGCTTAAGCCAAATTTAGTCTAGTCACTTTTCTGCTCTGCCAATATACCTCAAGCTTAAATGATACCACTGAAACTGTTGCAGACTTGAACTGCTCCAAAGCATTATCCTTGCGCCAACTAGGCTGAAACCTAGTGCTCATTTGCTTGTGCAGCCAGAGAAGCACTATCTTTTATGTTATTTATTTACAATATCACTTAGCCACGCATGACTTTATATGTACTTATAAAACTAAATCATACTGTGAAGGAAACTTATGAGGAGTGAGCAGTTCACAATAGCAAATGCATTTTTAACTTTAAAATGTTATTGGACCTGTAGTGGTTAATTAAACAATTTTCCCAAACCAACTATTTGATTGTCTCATCCAGTTATTGATTCTAGCAGTCTTCACCACATTTTCTGAGCTTTAATTGGTGAATTTGTTTCATATTTAACTCTCCCATTCCATAAATCTATCTCCCTTTCAGTGTCTAAATCATGATGAACAGTTTTATTTTTCCTTTCCAGAATCTAATAACAGAAAATAAAAGTTAGCTATAGGTCACCTGTCAAAAAAAAAAGAAAAACAGAATTGGGAACAGACACAGATTCTTTATGTTTCTCTAGTTTATGATTTTGTTTGTTTCTTTCCCCTTACACTTTTCAGCCTTTGAAATAGCTGTGCCTGGAAGATGAATATTACATATTTAAAAGGTGATTATACTCATCTTTAAAATTCCAGGGTTTTGAAAGTTTATCGGATCTATCCATCACATATCCATAAAAATGCGTTTTAAATTAGCATTCAGTGACAATCAAGTAAGAGCTACAATGTTGCACAATACTTTTTCTTGTCTCTATCTCATAACTTAGTGTTGAAACACTGTGTCAAGAATAGCTACTTGGCGGGGC
>PVIC010024119.1:0-26297 GCA_004025085.1 Thryonomys swinderianus | reverse complement strand
GTCGCGAACTCAGCAATCCTCCTGTCTCTGTTTCCCGAGTGCTGGGATTACAGGCGTGAGCCACCACGTCCAGCATTGTGGTATGCGGTGTTGATTGTTGGTGGGTGTGTCTCCATGCCCAGCATTATATGTGGTTACCGGGGATTGAACTCAGGACCTTGCGCTTGCGAGGCAGGCGCCAGAACCACTGAGCTAACCCTCCGGCCCCTGCTACTCTAAGTTTTATGTTTGTAGCTACTTTTATATATAGGAAGAGCTGAGGTGATCTTTTGAAAACATCAACACTAACTTCCCAGGGAGCTATTGTATCAGGACCTGTCCAGCTGATATAATCTAAATTCTTGTAGTTCCATGGTCCCCAAACCTCTGAAGTAAGCCTAAGAGTTATCACTAAAGTACTTTTAAATCACAGCCAAACATATTTTGTAAGTGGCAGGTGTGTCGAAGGTCAGCTAGAATGAAACTTAACAATCAACTCTCCATTTTTAAATTCCCTTTTACAGCATAATCTCTAAGTACCCTACCTAAACAGAAGAAAGAGAACAGTAGTTTAAGGATCTACTAAAACATGGAAATTTTTTATTGACCCTGTAGCCAAATGATGGTCGTAAGTAGTGGCATATCCTATCTTATTGTGACCTTTTGCAAAAGTTAATACACTAACGCACTGCTTTATTTATTTATTTATTTTTGAGACAGTTTCTCGCTTTGTAGTTCAGGCTGGCCCTGAGCTCCTTATGTAGCCCACGCAATCCTCGAACTCAGCAATCCTCCTGTCTCTGCCTCCCGAGTGCATTGTATGTGGTTACCGGGATCAAACTCAGGACCTTGCGCTTGCAAGGCAGGCACCGGAACCACTGAACTAAATCTCCAGCCCCACACTGCTTTTTTTTTTTACTGTGCTTTACTGTATTAACTGTTAAGACATGAAAATGCTCAAATTTCTGTTTGTGTGACATAGGGTTAGCATCATCCCTATTTTATGGTCCCATATACCCTCCTAGCATAATAAAGATTATGATGGCCCCATTTCTCAGCTCAGTCTTATCTTTTTTTTTTTTTTTTTTTTTTAGACAGGGTCTCGCTTTGTAGTTCAGGCTGGCCTTGAGCTCAATATGTAGCCCAGGCAAGCCTCAAACTCAGCAATCCTCCTGTCTCTGCCTCCCGAGTGCTGGGATTACAGGCATGAGCCACCACACCCAGCACTGTGGCATGTGGTATTGATTGCTGGTGGGCGTGAGTCACCATGCCCAGCATTGTATGTGGTTACGGGGGATGGAACTCAGGACCTTGCATTTGTGAGGCAGGTGCTGGAACCACTGAGCTAAATCTCCGGCCCCACCTCAGTCTTATCTTTAGGTCATCTGGTTGTCTGAGGACCTTTTATCTTCCTTGGGTGGTATCTTTCAGAGGCACTGGCTTGGCATGAGGGTGGTGGATCCAGGTCGTGACTTTAGCCATTTTGAGCGTTGAGAAAGTTGTCAATACCATAGGATAAGGTAAAAGGTACTTTTTAGTGAGGCTTGAGTTTTGGATGGGTGTCTGTGGACAAGGACGAGGTCTTGTAGCCCTGGTATGAACATTGTTGTGGATCTCAAGCTGGATGTCTATAGGGCTTGCAGGGATTGGACCAAAGAACAGTTAGTGACCTGATTTTTATTTTAGGGAGAAGTGATGGTGGTCTTCCATATATAACTTTAAGGTAGTGTATTTGATTTGTAACAAGACAAGAGGAAATGAACCAAGCCACCTACCACCGGTTTTTAAATCAAGTTTTTTTTAAGGTTCTATTTATTTTCTTTATTTGCACCTGAGCTTTGTAGGTGATAGGCATAATGTAATTTCCACTTAATGGTAAGGCCTTTGCCAGCAATTTGGATATTTGAGCCATGAAGGCCGGGCCATTGTTGGACCCCAGGTAGTGAGGGAGGCCAAATCTAGGGAGGAGCTCTTGGAGTAACAGTTATAGTAGCAGTCTCTGATCAGGTAGAGAGCTTTTAACCATCCTGAAAAAGTGTCCACGAAAACAAGCAAGTGCTTATACTGGTTTTTACTTGATTTTACTTTAGTGAAGTCCAGTTCTCAGTGTTTTTTTGGCTGGTTACGTCTGAATCGAGTTTTTCCTGTACTTGAAACAAATGTCAATAGGCCCCACTGGGTTCTTCTGTCACTTTTAGTGACTTGATCCGCTGACAGGATTTTGAAGAGTTGAGCCAGGAACACACCCTAGCAGCCCAGGAGGTGAGCCACAGGGTCTATACTCATGTTTCAAGTGAGGCTGCTTTAGCACATATATCTGATGTATAGTTTCATGGAACAATAAAATCAGCATTACTGATAGGCTCACATGAAATATGCACCAAAGTTTTATCCAAAGCAATGACCAGACATTTTTAGTCAAGCACTGTCACCTCTGGAAGGAGGCATTGAGCTGGTAGACTTGGTATGGGAAAAACTTGTCTTTAGTTCTCGCACCTGGTTTTGGTTGCTGAAGCAGCAGTTGGTGATGGATAAGGCAATGATGTCGGTACAGCCACTCGCAGTCACAAGCATAGTCTAGTAGCTTGGCAGGACTCAGGGATGGGCTCAGTGGCCTGGGTGGCTAGGCATTGCCACTCTGTGTTCCAGTTCATGGTACAGCAAAGGTGGGGTGGTTGGTTCAGTGCTTCCAAGCCCACTGCTGTACTTTCTTGGCTGTGAAATGAGATCCTTGATTAGATACAGTGCTTTGCAGAATGCTGTGATAGAAGATAAAGCATTCTGTGAATCCACAGATGGTGGGTGCTAGCAAATGTATTATAGGCAGGAAAGGCAAACCAGACCCAGGGTATGTATCTTTCAATGAGGACAAAACTTTACCCCTGCATAACAGAAGAGCTCTGACATAACAAACTCTCACATCTATCCCCCTGGGAATGGTGACATTGAGGCTCTACAGGAACACTCAGTAATGTCAGCAGGGTCAGTCTTGGATAGAGAGGCTTCTAAAACATCTACCCCAAATGAAGTTGTCACAGAGTTTTCAAGCAAAGGACAGCTAACCTCAGAGATGAGAAAGCAAACTATTTTCACTGGTAAGGGAAGCTTAGAATGACTATCATTTCATCTGAGTCTAGGCAGATATTCCTATTCAGTTTTCTGGATCCCATTTTTTTCTATCAGTACCTTGACTTTCTCAGTAGAAATTGCATGTTATTAAGTTCTGCTGTTATAATTCAATAATCTAAAATTTTCATGTTTGATTTTCAACAAAAGCTTCTGTGTAAGTACAAAAAATAAGAGGTTATTTTAGGGCCATTATAGAAGCTATCTGCTGCTCAGACCATGCCTTGAACTGAAAGTTAATGGACTTGAGTTTATCATTTTCTCTTTGTTCAAGTGTACTCAAGATACTCCATCCTATACCATAGTCCTTAAAGTCGTCATTACTGCCAGCTAGATGAATATAGAAGTACTCCTTCAGCATGTTTCACTTGGCATTTTATTACAATAAACTAAAGGTTGATTAATTGTGATGTCATGGCATAAGGTGGGTTGCTAGCATCCATTTCATATTTGGCAAAGAGTCCCAACACCAAACCAGTTCCCAAATCCCATCATCAGTCTGAGTCCAGTCATGAAACTTAAAACTGGAAAGGTTAATATAAAAAAATTGTTAAACTGTGGTGAAAAAGTATAAGAAAGAAGAAAATCTTATACAAGAAAGAATGCCAAAGGAACAGCAAACTTGAAAGAAGAAGCCTATGTTGGAGAAAATTAAGTAGCAACCCATTGGATGGCTGAGAATCTTTTTTTTTAGACAGGGTCTCGCTTTGTAGTTCAGGCTGGCCTGAGCTCACTATGTAGCCCAGGCAATCATCCTGCCTCTGCCTCCCGAGTGCTGGGATGACAGGCGTGAGCCACCATGCCCAGCACTGTGGTAGTGGTACTGATTGCTGGTGGGCGTGAGTCACCATGCTCAATATCATATCATTGTATGTGGTTACTGGGATTGAACCAGGGACCTTGTGCTTGCTAGGTAGGTGGTGGAACCACTGAGCTAAAAATCTCCTGCCCTGGATGGCTGAGAATCTTGATGGTCTGCTCAGGCCAAACGTGGTCTATTGCATTGGGTATTAAGCAGCCTTGTGGGTGCAAGATGTAGGGGATATCAGCCAGCTGGTAACCAGGGTGTGAGCCAGCAGTGAGAGTGTGGGTGTGGGCACAGGTAGGGGGCCTTAGAGCACTGTCCTTGAGGCAGGCCAAAGGCAAAATAGACAAATGTTCAGACGGAGTTGATGGAAACCTCTTGGCCAGGCAACTTGGCATGCAGAAGAAGTGGCGGCCTGGTATGGACAGGAAACCTGGAATGTGGTGTCTGCCTAGAGCCCAGAGAAGGTGATGAGCAAGGTTTTAGAGATGAGTGAACCAGGAGAAACACCACCAGGTGTCCTCACACCCTCTCTGCAAGCAGATCTCCACCATTGCCGCAGTAAGAGCACTAGTTCTTGTGCAGTGTCTCTCCAGCACCCTCTGCTGAGAAGGCTGAACATTACACCCACAATATAGGAGAAAGTCTTGAAGGAATGCTGTTATCTCAGTGCAGGGGGAATTGGGAGCTAAAGAGCAATCCCTTAAGAATTGCCATGCTTGGGCCGGAGGGTTAGCTCAGTGGTACCGGCGCCAGCCTTGCAAGCGCAAGGACCTGAGTTCAATCCCTGGTAACCACATATAATGCTCGGCGTGGAGACACACCCACCAACAATCAACACTGCATACCACAATGCTGGACGTGGTAGCTCACGCCTGTCATCCCAGCACTCAGGAGGCAGAGACAGGAGGATTGCTGAGTTCGCGGCGGCTTGCCTGGGCACCATAATGAGCTCAGGGCCAGCCTGAACTACAATGCAAGACCCTGTCTCAAAAAGCAAAAAAAAAAAAAAGAATTGCCATGCTTGCCAGGCGTGGTGGCTCACGCCTGTAATCTCAGCACTCGGGAGGCAGAGATAGGATTGCTGAGTTCAACGCCTGCCTGGGCTACATAGTGAACTCAAAGATAGCCTGAACTACAAAGCGAGACCCTGTCTCAAAAAAAAAAAAAAATTTGCCATGCTTGGGGTGAGGATTTAGCTCAAGTGGTACAGCATCTGCCTTAGAAGTACAAGGCCCTGAATCCCTGGTACTGCAAAGAAAGAAGGAAAGAGAGAGTGAGGGAGGAAGGAGAGAGGGAGAGAGAGAAGGAAAGAAAGAAAGGAAGGAAGGAAGAAAAAGAAAGAAAGAAAAAGAAAAAGAAAGAAATGGTGGCATGGTAGGTCTGCATGAATAGCTATTTTCCCATCAGAATTATTCTTCTCCTTTTTTTTTTTTGGCCCTGAGCTCACTATGTAGCCCAGGCAAGCTTTGAACTCAGCAATCCTCCTGTCTCTGCCTCCTGAGTGCTAGGATTACAGGCAAGAGCCATGAGTGATTGCTGGTGTGTGTGAGTCACCCCCCCCCCGCATTGTAGTATGTGGTTACTGGGATTCAAACTCAGGACCTTGAGCTTGCAAGGCCAGAACCACTGAGCTAAATCCCCAGCCCTGTAATGAGTTTCTTGTAAACCTTTCCAAAGTTGTTTTTTTCTTTTTCTTTTTTTTTTTAGTAGAAGCAATTATGAGTCTGTATTATTCTTACCCCTTTCTGACACACACACACACAAGTCCTTTACTTTTATTTAGATCCATTTGTTGATCTGTTTTTAAACTGACTTCTTATATAATCCTTAGAAATTATTTCCACTTAGAAATTGTAAAAATGTCCAAGATTTATTTATTTTTTTTTGGTGGTGCCGGGGATCAAACTCAGGCCCTTGTGCTTCCAAGGTAGGTGTGGTACCTCTTGAGCTAAATCTCCAGCTGTAAAAATATCCAAGATTTTGCTAGTCATGGTGTCTCACACCTATAATCTGAGAGGCTGGTAACAGTAAGATTGCCAATTTGAACTATGGTGAACATTTAGCAACTTAGCAACACCCTGTCCCAAAACTTCCCACCCGAACCCTAGTTCCACGAATTGAACTTAGGACCTTGTGCTTGTGAGGCAGGCACAGCGCCACTGAGATAAAATAGCCCTCAAAACTTTTTTAAAAAATCTTTAAAAAGTCTAGGGATGGCCAGGCGTGGTGGCTCATGCCTGTAATCCCAGCACTCGGGAGGCAGAGACAGGAGGATTGCTGAGTTCGAGGTTTGCCTGGGCTACATAGTGAGCTCAGGGCCAGCCTGAACTACAAAGCGAGACCCTGTCTCAAAAAAAAATAAATAAATAAAAATAAAAATAAAAAAAAGTCTAGGGATGTAGCTCAGTATCCCAAAATATTTTCTGATATAATTTTTTAACATTTAGATCTTAAATTCCATCTGAAACTTATTTTATTATACAGTTTAAAATGAAATAATGTTTATTGTTCTTCCCTTGGGGCCTATTGTCTTATAAGCATCAACTTGTACCAATTTGAAATACTGTCTTTGCTACATGCTCAATTTCCAGGTCTTTTTCTGGATTCTTTTCTCTTCCATTGATCTATTTGCTCATTCCTGTGCCAAAACAATAGTTGTAATTAATTTTAGTTTATATAGCACATTTCATGTCTAATATATATCTGTTCTTATATTTTCAAAGTATTCTCAAATACTTTCTAGTATTTTCTCTTTCAGATGTCTTCCTCTCATGAACTTTAGAAACAATTTGTATATACCCTCAAAACATATTTGGGAGCTTTTTAAGAATTTCTGTGCATTTTGGAATATTTCTGTCTTCTCTATTCTAGAAGAAACTTTGATATGATTTGAAAAATTTTTGTTAAGTCTGTTCTTGGACGTGTTACAGTTTTATTTGCTGTCATGATTAGGATCTTTTTAAAGTCAAGTATTTCTATGGGGAAAAGAAACAAGGGACAAGGAAAAAATGGAAACAAAGCTTTTGTAAACAAGGAAGCCAAGAGTGGTTGAAGGAAGAGGAAGGGAATCAAAAAAAAGAAGCAGGGGGCCGGAGGGTTAGCTCAGTGGTTCTGGCACCTGCCTCTCAACCGCAAGGTCCTGAGTTTGATCCCCGGTAACCACATATAATGCTGGGCGTGGAGACACGCCCACCAACAATCAACACCGCATACCACAATGCCGGATGTGGTGGCTCACGCCCGTAATCCCAGCCCTCAGGAGGTAGAGACAGGAGGATTGCTGAGGTCGCGGCGGCTTGCCTGGGCGCCATAGTAAGCTCAGGGCCAGCCTGAACTACAAAGCGAGACTCTGTCTCAAAAGCAAAAAAAAAAAAAGAAGCAAGATGTATCATGTACAGGTATAAATTCCCTGTGATGGAATTCATTATATCTAAAATGTACCAATAATTTTTTAAATAAAAATGTTAAGTATTTCTAAATGATTCTTGGTATGATACAGTATAAAAAATTTTTTGGTATGAAAAATGATTGATGATTGATTTATGTTGATCATCATGCTGAGATCTTATTCATTGTTTTGAATTTTTTAGGTAGACAAACCCATTGTTAGCAAGTATAGGTTAAATATCCTTTATCTAAATGTTTCAGATTTCTGAGTTTATCAGATTGTAGAATATTTACAAAGACTTCACCATTTGAGCATTGTAGAATATTTACAAAGACTTCACCATTAGATTTCTCTAGTCTAGAAATCTAAAATCCAAAATGCTCCAAAATCTAACACAATACTCAAAAAGTTTTAGATTTCAAATCTTTTCAGTTTTTGGATTTTCAGATTATTGATGCTCAGTTTAGTAAACTGTCTTGTTCCTTTTTCAAAATATAAACCTCTCTTCAGTTTTTTTTTCTTAAATTATTTTGAGTAGAGCCCCAGGGTGTCTTCCTAATCATCAGTAGAAAGATTGCTGATATGATACTAGTTGAAATGCCCTTCTTCTTAAATACTGTCTTTTCTTGGTGTCTCAGGATAGGACACCATTCTTCTTTGTCCCTTTTGCTATCCCTCATTCTCCACCTCCAAGCATCAAATGATGGCATGCTTCAAGCCACCCTGACTTCTTGTGTAGCACAAGCTCAGTGATTCACACACAGCTTAGATTGCAGTCATATTGTGCCTGCTTATCATGGTAGTACCATTTTCCTGCATACAGAGCATTTCTTCCTCAGCTGACCAGCCCATAGATCTCATAGGTCCATTCTGCCACTGTAGAGAAGAGAGGTTCCTGAGACTATCCCTGGGATTAGGGATACTATTACCTCCCACAAGCCACATATTTATGGATTGGCGTAAGGACTCCATGTCCCAGCCTCAACTCACTGAAGTGATCAGCATTTAGGCACTGCAACTCACTATGTCTAAAACAGTTCATTATCACCAAGTATAGCTGGGCCCCTGGGTATAAAGCTCATAACTTGACCTATTATTAAGAACTAGAAATAGAAGAAAGGCTCCCTATCCTGAGAGACCCTCAGAGAGAGCCTCATTTCTTGCTGATACTGGCCAGAGCCAACCACCCTTCCCCTAGGCCTATCTCAGTTTGTACCTTGGATGTTGGTCACACAACCTGCCTCTCAGGAGCTCCTACTAATCTTGGACACTTGCCCCATCCTTTCCTGTCAACATCCTTTGGTCCTCTGCCTCGACCAGCACAGTATGGTCGGTTTCTGGTCCTTATCCCCCTTCCTGCCTCTAGGGAGAACTAGAGGGCAGGACTCTTATAAATGGAGGTTGTAGGAATTCTGCAGAGTCTTAGTGTATCTGGATGTAGGACCATGAAGAAGCTAATCTTGCTTGTCTCTGTGGACAGGAAATATGAACTGTACAGCATGGACTGGGACCTGAAGGAGGAACTCAGAGACTGCCTGGTGGCTGCTGCACCCTATGGGGGCCCTATTGGTATGTTGCATCTCTGCTACTTCATGCTGTAGGGCCCTGGGATGAACTCAAGGCCCTTGATTCCTGAGGGCCTTCCTTGCCCTCAGGCTGTTCTTTGCCACTTACCTTGCTGAGATGCTTTTAATTCTGATCATGAGTTGTTCCTCCCATCGAGGAAAAAGTCTTCTCTTAAACTGCAGCACTGCTGAGGAACCCCTGGCGAAAGGAGAAAGCTGCCAGTGTACGGCCAGTGCTTGAGATCTACTCTGCTTCTGGTGTATCCCTGGCCAGCCTGCTGGTGAGCACTGTGGACTGTACCTGGGCTGTGGGCTGAACAGAGCTTCCTTATTCCAGGCATAGCCTCAGGAACCTCTCTCCTCTGCAGTGGAAGAGTGGACCTGTGGTGTCCATGGGCTGGTCAGCTGAGGAAGAATTGCTCTGCGTGCAGGAAGATGGTGCAGTACTGGTTTATGGGCTTCATGGTGACTTCCGGAGACACTTTAGCATGGGCAATGTAGGGGCCTTAAGGCCTGGGGAAGGAGAATAGAATTTGTGACCTTGTGGCTCCCTCCATCTATGACCTTTTTCCCAGGAGGTGCTGCAGAACCGGGTTCTGGATGCCCGGATCTTTCACACTGAGCTTGGTTCTGGGGTGGCCATCCTCACAGGGGCCCATCGCTTTACCCTGAGTGCCAATGTGGGTGACCTTAAACTCCGCCGGATGCCAGAGGTACCAGGTAGGTAAGCCATGAAACCCTAGACACACAAACACACACACCCCTGAGCCAGTCAACACCACAGATTTACCTCCAAACTGGGACCAGCAAAACACAAGCTGTGGGTCTGGTCATCCTGAGTTTGTTCCCTTCCCTGGACACAGGTCTGCAAAGTGCACCCTCATGCTGGACCACGTTGTTCCAGGAACGAGTGGCACACATTCTTCTGGCTGTGGGGCCTGATCTTTACCTCGTGGATCATGCAACATGCTCTGCAGTGGTGAGGCACTGAGTGGGAATGAAGTGAGGGCTGAGGGAGACAGTGGGAAGGCTGAGAAGTCAGTGCATCTGTTGTCCCCCCCTCCTTGCCCAGACACCCCCTGGCCTGTCCCCAGGAGTGACCAGCTTCCTGCAGATGGCTGTCTCCTTTACCTATCGACACCTGGCACTCTTCACAGACACAGGCTACATCTGGATGGGGACAGCATCACTTACGGTGTGGTCCTGGGACAACAGGGGGAATCATGCCTTGTCTGGGGAAGATCTTTTGGGGATGAGAAGAGCTTTTTCACCTAGGCTGGGACTGCTGGGACAAGATCATGACATCTTTCACCCTTTCAGGAAAAGCTGTGTGAGTTCAATTGCAACATCCGGTCACCCCCGAAGCAAATGGTATGGTAAGGATAGAGGTTTGATTTGGAGGTGGGATACAGACTGTTTTTGCTGGGACATCTTCATTCATCCTTTCTGCTGACCAAGAAAGTGGCACCTGGATCTTCTCTTTTCTGCCAATACACACTTAAAAGAAACCATTACCCTTTGTGGACCACACCTGTCCTCACAAGCTGGCAGTGCATGCTAAGAGGGAAGCACACAGGTGAACATGTGGTCAGAGGAACAGGATAAAAATATGCCAGGCTGTCCCAAGGCAAAGGGATGCAAGCAGGGGTGTGGCAGACAATTGGGGACCTGCTGAACTGCAAGTGTTTCAGAATTGTATGTATGGTGCTGCCTCCAGGTGCAGCCGTCCTCGCAGCAAGGAGAGAGCTGTCGTGGTGGCCTGGGAGAGGCGGCTAATGGTGGTGGGCAATGCACCCGAGAGCATCCAGTATCCTTGAATGTATGGGGCTGTCTGGGTGGAGTGGGGGGGATAACCTGCCCCTCCCCATCTTTAGATGCTCTTAGAAACCTTGACCAAGCTCAGGTTCGTGCTAGATGAGGACTCCTACCTGGTTCCTGAGCTTGATGGGGTGCGCATCTTTTCACATAGCACCCATGAGTTCCTACACGAGGTTCCAGGTGAGGCCCCCACAAGGGCATCATACTATTTTCTTACTCCTACCCTGACTCACCAATTCCCTCCCTTAGTGGCCAGTGAGGAGATCTTCAAAATTGCCTCAATGGCCCCTGGAGCACTGCTATTGGAAGCTCAGAAGGAGTATGAGGTAAATCTCTAGACTTCTTTCCAGACCTTAAGTAGCTTTCCTTCCTTTTCAAGCCTAACTGGCATAACCTCGTGCCACTGCCTATGAAAGCATAGGCACAACCAGGCGCTACCTGTCAAAAGCAAGGTCAGGCAGGATACTCGCCTGGGCTGGGGAGGGTTGGGTCAGATGGATTGAAGGGGTGTGGTGTCCTCCACATGACAGTGGAAAGAGGCAGAACGTTTTCACTATCCCTAGCTAGGTACAAGTGGGGACTATTGTCGGGAAGTGTTAAGTTCCCCACAGGTGTTGTGGGTTGATATGAGATGATGTCTGTGGGCTCTGTGGGCACTGCAGGTAGATAAATGAGCCAAGGGGATTAGAGTTCCAGCCTTCGCACCTCTTCTAAATTATCCTGTTGGAACTAAAGTACAGGGTAGGTCGGGGCAAGATATGGCATATCATCTCATAATGCTCCATCTCTGGGCCTCTCTCTGCAGAAAGAGAGCCAGAAGGCAGATGAGTACCTGCGAGAGATCCAGGAGCTGGGGCAGCTGACCCAGGCTGTGCAGCAGTGCATTGAGGCTGCAGGACATGAGCACAGGCCAGACATGCAGAAGAGTCTACTCAGGGTTGGCCTGGAGGGCATCCCGTGGGAAGGTGTGCTGGAAATGGGTGGGCCAGAGACCAGGGAATCTTTTTCACTGCTCTGTGGTTCTTCTCAGGCGGCCTCCTTTGGAAAGTGTTTCCTTGACAGATTTCCACCGGACAGCTTTGTACGCATGTGTCAGGACCTGCGTGTGCTCAATGCCGTTCGGGACTACCACATTGGAATCCCACTTACCTATAGCCAGTATCCGCATGCATGGTGGACGGGCATTTGTAGCCAGATATGGCAAGGGAAGGGACTGGAGATGCCGTCTGCAAGTCCTTGGCAAACAGTTATCCCCAGGTGGATCCTTAACCAGGAAAATACAGATACAAGCAACTTACTATCCAGGTGCTGCTGGACAGGTACAGCAAGCTTGGGGCTATAGGAGGGCTACATGTGGACAGGCATCACACCTTCGAGTGGTAGTTTATGATCACTGTTCCAAATATATCTTGTTAGGATTGGAGAGGCCTGAGGCATGGGGTGGGACCACCCAGGCTCCTCTCTCTGTCCCACCTGCCCTCTTGTACCCTCCCCCCTACACACACACCTTCTCTTCCAGGCTTGTGTTACGAAGACTTTACCCGCTCGCCATCCAAATATGCGAATACTTGCGCCTTCCAGAAGTACAGGGCATCAGCAGGATCCTGGCCCACTGGGCTTGCTACAAGGCAAGGATGCAGGCTGAGGCCTGGGAGCATTTGGGTAATTTCAGGCCCTGACAAGTGGAAATGAAGGGTGGAAGTGAAAGAGGGGGTGCAGAATGACATACTTTGCAGGTCCAACAAAAGGATGTGTCAGATGAGGATGTTGCACGAGCCATCAATCAGAAGCTGGGAGATACTCCTGGTGTCTCATATTCAGACATCGCTGCACGGGCCTATGGATGTGGCCGCACAGAGCTGGCCATCAAGGTGTGGGTCCCCAGCCCTCCACAAACACTCATTTGAGCATTTAAGGCCCCCCACCAACTCTCTTTTTCTCTGTGCCTTCTCCATCACATAGCTGCTGGAATATGAGCCACGCTCAGGGGAACAGGTACCCCTTCTCCTCAAGATGAAAAGGAGCAAACTGGCACTGAACAAGGCCATTGAGAGTGGGGACACTGACTTGGGTGAGGGCCAGGCTGGGACTCCTAGGCTAAGCGGGGTGCATTCTAAAATCCCTACCTTACCTTATTGCTGCCTTACTTTATTGTCCCACAGTGTTCACAGTGTTACTCCACCTGAAGAATGAGCTGAACCGAGGAGACTTTTTCATGACCCTCCGGAACCAGCCCATGGCCCTGAGTTTGTACCGACAGGTGTGTGTGGTAGGCAGGGCCAGGAAAGGAGCTTCCTAAGTCCTTGAGTTGGCTTTGCTGATCAATTGCTTGCCTATTGCCCCAGTTCTGTAAGCATCAGGAGCTAGAAACACTGAAGGACCTCTACAATCAAGATGACAATCATCAGGAGTTGGGCAGCTTCCACCTCCGAGCCAGCTATGCTGCAGAAGAGGTCTATGGGGTTGGGTGGACCTGTGGGCTATTGGTCTGGTTCCTTCTCAGGAAGCTAAGCCTCTGCATTTGGAGCATGCCTCATCTGGTACCCCCTTGGAGAGTCTTGAGAAGATAAAAAGCCAGGGAGTGCCTGGTCCCAAAGGAGCTAGCTAGCCCTGGAGGATACCAGAAATGTGGTTCTAGCTGGGAGGGCTGACCATGGCAACCTGGGTACAGGGATCTAGGAAAAAAGCTGTCATCTGAGTGAGGAGGGCCAAGGTCTCATGCATTCTGAAGTTAGATACTTTTTGTCCTTATAGCGCATCGAAGGACGAGTGGCAGCTCTGCAGACAGCAGCTGATGCCTTTTATAAGGCCAAGAATGAGTTTGCAGCCAAGGTTTGGCCTGCGATTTTCTAAGAACCTCCTTTCCCTTCCTGGTCTCCCCTCTTTGTTCTATTCATCAGCAACCTGCCTCATCCTGGTCCCCAGGCCACAGAAGATCAAATGCGCCTACTACGGCTACAGCGGCGCCTAGAAGATGAGCTGGGAGGCCAGTTCCTAGACCTGTCTCTGCATGACACAGTCACCACCCTCATCATTGGTGGCCACAACAAGCGTGCAGAACAGCTGGCACGTGACTTCCGGATCCCTGACAAGAGGTAGGTGAGTAGCCAGGCTGCGTGTGGTTCCAGGATACCTTCTGCTACAGCACCTCCAAGCCCAACTTTCCTGCAGGCTCTGGTGGCTGAAGCTCACTGCCCTGGCAGATTTGGAAGACTGGGAGGAGCTAGAGAAGTTTTCTAAGAGCAAAAAATCACCCATCGGTTACCTGGTGAGGCAGTGACCCTTTCTCCAGCCGCTTACCAGGGAGGGTAGTGTGGACAGAGACAGGCAAGATGACCCATTCATGTACTTGTTCTACTGCCTACATACTGAGCCAGAGCTTCTTATGTCCATGCATTTCTGCACAGACAACTTCTACTCTGTTAGGTACACAGGAGGGTAGCCCAAGTCTGTGGGTAGACATTGGGGAGTAGAATAATGAGCTGCTCTCTTAAAGGAGGGCTGTGGACACCATGTGCCTAAGGGGAAGTCCTGCGTGATCTGAAGCATGCTGGGGGTTGGGATGGCATATCTATGAGGAAGGGGAGGATATCAAGGGGAATTTCCTAGGGAAAGTAGTTCAGAGGTGTGGAGGGCAGGTATGACAGTGGCCTTGTGAAAGAAAGCACAAGACCTTTGAGAGCAAGTGGCAGCAAATGACTGCCGAATGGTGGTGGGTAGTGAAAAAGTGTGAAAATTACTGGTTTTAGGGCTTCAACAAGATCTGGTTTGGTTTTATCTGACTTAAGAATTTAAGATCACAACAATCTTGTGTGGGTAGGGAAGGGACAGTACTACTGACTGGTATGTAAAATATATGAGGACAGTGTCTGTTGGGCCTCCTGGTAAGAGACCAAGAAGGCTACGCTTTTTCTTTTCTCCACCCCTTCCTTCTTCTGCAAAGCCCTTTGTGGAGACCTGCATGAAAGCGCACAACAAACATGAAGCCAAGAAATATGCATCCCGTGTGGGTCCTGAGCAGAAGGTCAAGGCCTTGCTTCTCGTTGGGTGCGTCCAATGAGGACCCTGTGGGTGCAGGGTGGCTGAGCCAGTTAACCGATAAGAGGTAGGTATATGTCCTCAGGCATCCCCAATAACATCTCTCCTCCTGCACAAACCACAGGGATGTGGCTCAGGCTGCAGATGTGGCCATCGAGCACCGGAATGAGGCTGAGTTGAGTCTTGTGTTGACCCACTGCACTGGAGCCTCTGATGGAGCCACAGCTGATAAGATTCAGCGGGCCAGAGCACAAGCCCAGAAGAAGTGAGGAGCCCCCTCTTCAATGGGTACTGCCCCTGGCACTGGCCTCGACTGAAGAGTTACTTCATCCAGTTCTTCCCTCGAGCAGAGCTGTGAAGCTGAAATGGAGGATTAGGGCTTTGATTGTAAATAAAGTTGGAATAATTTAAAGTGCTTGTCTTCCAATTCAGCCTAAGTAAAGAAAGCTAAACATAGAACTTTCATCAGAACTCAGCCAATGTGTTTGGAACTAGAAAAAGAGGCTTACAAGAGAGGCCAGTCTGCCCCCAGACCCCCTAGGAAGATTATGGGACAATATAGCACAAAGTATAAGTACCACCTCTATAGGAATCATACTGAAAGCTGGGCATGGTGACGCATGCTTGTAATCCCAGCACTCAGAAGGCAGAGGCAGGAGGATTGCTGCGAGTTCAAGGCTTTCCTGGGCTACATAGTGAGTTCAAAGGTCAGCCTGAACTACAAAGCAAGACCCTGGCTCAAAAAACTTTAAAAAAAAAAGAATCACACTAAAGCATCATATGCACATGCGTGTACACCCAACCATGCTAAACATTTTGCCATTATTAAACTTTTTATTCCTCCTGACAATCCTGATAAATAGGTTACATTACCTCTTTCACAGGACCAGAGAGTTTTATCACAGCAAGCTAGTAGCAAAACATTTGCAACCCAGGTCATCTCCAAGCTGGAAGTGGAGACAGAATGTGTGTGTGTGCATGAGTGTGTGTGTGTGTAAGAGAGAGAGAGAGAGAGATCTCAGCCTCCCAAATAGCTCTAAACTGGAACTGGAATCAGACCCTGTAATCAGGATAATGTAAGCCAAGACCTCCCAGTTTGCCCTGCACTGAAGATCAAAGAATTCATGAGAGGCATGGAACCATATGGCTGTGGGAGTCAACAGAGAGGAAGGCCTTTGGGAGCTCTGTCTACCCAGAAGTGGGGAGAGACTCTTGAATGATATCTAGGCTAAAGAGAAAAAGAGAGTCCAAAGATAAGTACTAATGGGAAACTTCCTGGCATCACCCAGCCTTCATCTCCAGTGAAGGCTTTATGCCCAATCTAGTAGGATGACATCTTGACCCTCCTCTCTCTGTCGCCAGCCTTCAGCCTGGACTGCAGTGCATCACAACTCTCCCACCCATCATTGAGGGCATTTATTTTTTCCCTCAGTTACCTTCATTTGTCAGGAAGGAAAACAAAAGAGGAAGTTAGTCCAGAGAGAAGACAGGCCTCAGTAAAATTTAAGGCTTCTCTCCTCTCATAGTCTTAGGCCTGACCGTGCATGAAGAGAGTGAGAGACACAAGGTCCACTAAGGTATCTTTTTATTCTCCCATCTGATTTGTAAATGGAGACTTCTGAAAATCCTCCAAGAAGATGTAACCCAAATTATAAACCATTAATTTTGTTCAGCATTTTATAGGTGAGTCAAGAATTTAAACAGGATACATTAGGGATGGTTTACGTCTGCTTGATGGTATCTGGGCATCAAGTGAAGACTTCAAGGCTGGGAGTGAACTTGAACTCAAGCCTCTCAGCCTCCTCTTTGGAATGAGCAGATACCTCCAGGAAAAGAAAGGATTCCCAAAACTCAACATTTCCTCCTAGTCCTGGCCCAATAAATCCTCACTGCTCTGTACCTGTTTAATGCCTTTTAAAAATGTTTTCTCCAGCTTTTCTAGTTCTTAGTGAAAAGGAGTTGTTACCAAACAGCCCAATCTTCCCTCTCTAGAGTGGAAGAGTTCACAAGTACTTTTAGAATGTATTGTATATGATTTAAGAAAAAAAAAAAACCCACATCTCCAGAATGACATCACTTGTTTCCTCTGCAATGTAAACATTAAACACTATATTTGAAGTTTTAAATGTGAGAAATAACTTGTAACAATGACAAATTTATACTGTGACTACAACTTCATGAAAAGTGTGTGTACATGTGGAGAAGCGCTGGGGTTATATATTGGGAGAGTTATTTGTTTATACTCCATCTCTCTTTCCAGAATGTAACCTCCTGAAAGCAGAACCCTCTTCTGTCTTATTCCCTGCTGTGTCCAACACGTGGTCTGCACTCAACAAGAATTTGTTGAGAGAATGACTCATTGTTCCATTTACTAGATGGGGAAAGGAGGCCCAGAGAAGGAAAGCAAACTGCCTAAAGAAAAAGGAGCCTTTTATTCCATCTGGCAGTTCTTTTTTTCATCCAGTCCTTTGCTCAAGAACCCTGTTACTGTTGGGGCACCTGTAGGATGGCTGACAAGTACCTGCCTGTGGGCTAGGACTAAAGCTGGAGCAAGAGGGCCACAGCCCCCACTTCAGTGGGCTTGGGCTTGGGAAGCCTGCTCCTCTCTCAGTTCTCCTAAAATAGCCCTTAACTCTGCTGATGGAAGATATGGGGTGGACGGTCTAGACTATAGTGGTGAACTTACAGCGTGGATACTGCAACAGTCTGTATCAGTGAACACTCTAACAAGTTTGATATTTTTGGTCTAGATGCTCGCTCCAGGAATAAGGTAGAATGAGGATGGGCCATGTCTCCACTATTAGGCATTTAAGGATGGGACATTGTTCTCTTCCTGAGCAAATGGCCTGCAGTGTTGTGCCAAACCTTTCAGAGTGGATCAGCTGAGACCCTCTCCTTGATGTTAAGTTCTGTGTCACCCCTGCACACATACCACAAATGCTGTGATTACAGTGTGCTTATCTCAGAGAAGGAAATTGCATTTACTGAGAATGGATTATTTGCCAAGCTGTGTGTACCTGTAATTCTCAGCCTCACCTGGGGGAGTTAAAAAAAAAAAAAAAAGAGCAGAGAAAGGCTCAGGTCACCCAGGACATAGAAGCATTGGAAACCCTGAGCTCTTGTGACTAGCTACCACACCCGACTGTAGCATTTTCCAACATGTGGTCAGATGTGGGAAAGGGACCTTCATATGGTGTCAAGGATGACTGCTTATTTTAATAGCTATCTTCATTGCTGTAGCAAATATAGGTTGCCTACTAAGCCCTTTTATGGTAATATAAATAAATTTTTAAAAAACAACAATGTAGGCTAGACATTAGACATAGATAAAACTAAGCTGGTGGGGTTACTGCCCTCATACTACCTCTGCACTGTTATTTTTTCAGGTTTATGATTTTCACACTTTGCGCTCCATTACAATTTCTGGCCTCCCTCTTTTCTGTTTACTGTGGGTTTTTATTCCAGATAGATTGGGTTTGAACTTACCAGGAAATGTGACCCTGGCTGCTCGGGAAGCCTGATGTGTAGGGAACTGGGCAGTGGTCTCTGAGCTTTTGGGCTGGAGTATCTGCGAGGCAGAAGCACCTTGTGTCGGCTTGCTGTCTCACTGACACCTGTGCTGGCCCTACCCACGGGGACTGAGAGTCACAACTCCTACACAAGTAGGAACTTCCTTGCCAAAGAGGGCATGGTTTGTGGGAAGACCTGTCGCAACCGGTATACCCAGGCTGTGGTTCTCTGGTCAGCATATAGTTAAGTCCACAAACACGGAGGTGGAGGAGGGGCGGGAGTGCAAAGAATCCTAAACGGGCGCCTCAAAGGCAGGTGGTGATGAAGACTGGAGATAGGGGCATCAGTCTGATGAAACGGGCTGGCTGGCCCAGGCTTCTCAGCGGATATGTTCCCATTGCATCTGGCCTGCCACGGAAAGTTGGCTTTGGTCACAGACCTGATTGAGGAGGTGGGATTGGGGAGACCCGGGCTACCAGCTGGAGAAGTTTGCCACTACCCCTAGCCAATCGCAGGGACCAGAGACTCGGGGTGTAGGATGAAGTGTCCTCTGCTACCACCCGCACGCTGCTGGGCAATCTGTCCCCGCTGCAGAAGCCTGGTCGCTCTCCCCGTGTGGATTGTCAAGAGTCTGAAGAACCTCCCTGGGGGCCACACCCACATTGTGTCTTTAGCCACTCACTATGTAGATTTTTTTTCTGCAGAACCCAAGGTGCTTATTCTGGGACCCACTGTCGCGGACGCACAGATAGATGATTTCGGGGCACCGCACAAGGAGCACAATGCCCGGTCCTCCGAGAAGGCTCTGCGCCTAGTCGCTGGCCCCTGGGGGTGTACTTCTGGGTCTTTCCGCGGTTTGATGGTTTCCTTCCTGCCAGGCCTATCGCAAAAGGCAGCCCTGCCCACTGCAGAGGCCCACGTATCGTGCTTCCATCCAGTGTAGCGAGGCAAAACCAGTAACCACATCTAGAAAGAGGAGTGAGTTCCCCACAGCTCGGGCGGGGACACCGTGGGGTGGCTTGATGTAAGGCGGCACCCAAGAAGGCAGGCCCCTTTCAGGGGGTTGGCAGGGATCCTCCTTTAACTACCTTGCAGGAAATGGGGAGTGGGAAGATGGGAAGAAGGCTGAATGGATTACATTTAGATGGGCGTGGAAAGATGGCATTCTGGCCGCGGGTGTGGTTTGTGTCTGGCCTCAGTTTCTCTATAAATGGGAGGAAAGCCCTTAGTCCGGGGGCCCCGGACTGTAGAGAGACAGATTTTGGTGCATCAGCAGTCTGCGCTCCTGAGGTCCACTTTCTAGGAGGGCACGGCTGCAGAGTTGAGAGGGTACTTCTCGCTTGCTACGAGGCGCGACCACACTCTGCTCTGAGAGCAGGTTCGGGAGCTCTGGAAGGAGTGCAAGGGTGGGACCAGTGATGGCCGGGGAGACGCCCGGTCTCGACCAACCAGCGCCTACCTCTGATCAACCAATGAGAACGCGCCTTACAGCAGAGGCCGTGTCGGGAGTGAGGCTGCGGCGAGTGCGGCGCTGACAGGGACGCGCGCGCGCGCGCGATTAAGCTCGGACCCTGGGCCAGCGCCGCCATCGCCGCCACCCGCCCAGTAGCCTCCTCAGCCGCTTCCTCTCGCCATGAAGGCGAGGCCGCCGCCGCCGCCGCGGGGTTCCGAGCCGCGGGCCGGGCGGCGGCCCTAAGGGCGAGTGGCGGGCCGAGACGTCGCCGCAGAACCGAGGCGGAGCCGCCGTTCGAGTCCCCAGCGGTCCCGCCCAATGCTGGACAGGGTGAGTGTTTGCGGCCGGCGCCGCCCGGGTGGGCTCCGGAAGCGGAGCGCGGGTGGGAGCGGCCCTGGGTCCCTGTTACCCAGGTGGGGGCTCTCGGGCTCCTGCAGTTGGGTCCCGCATCCTTGCGGGTGGGATCCCCGGAAACGTGCCAGACAGGGCGCCGACCCCTTGGGACTGTCCAGGAACTTAGCGTGAGTCTGCCTGGGGCTGGGCCAGGGCGCTGCCGTAGTTCATTCTGAAAGAAGAAACTTGGAACCGCGAGAACAGCGTTTGCTCAGGTCATTTTAATGGGAGGGAAGAGGAAAACTGGCAGGAGAAAATCTGCTCTTGCAGTGACCAACTTTTCTTTCAATTGAAGACCCCCGCCCCGCACACCTCCCAGGCTCCTCATTGCTGCCGACTCCCAACTGTTGAGGCTATTTAAGAAGGGAAATACAGGCTCAGAGCGATCCAAAATGAGCCATTTGGGAAATCAGGTTCCCTCTTCTTACTTTCGGTAAATTAAATTTTTTAAATGACTTTATTTTTAATTTTTTGAAAAACGAATATCTAATTATATTTCCTGAAAATAAAAATTGTAATGGCAGACCTAAACCTAATGTTGAGGTGTGTGTGTGTGTGTGTGTGTGTGGTCAGTGATTATATCTGTATGACACGCAAAGAAGAATGCTCAAAATCCTCCTAGGCAGGTGGATAGCTTCTGATGCCTTTGCCCCCGGTAGGGATTCCTGCTTTAAAACAGTCATGTCTCCCGGGAGATCACTTCATTTGCCACCTGCTAGCTATTGAGGCAGGCAGAGAACCAGAAAATGGTGGGAGAGAGGAGAACTGACTAGGAAAGGGCGAACATCTTTCTGCCTGGCCACTCCTTTCAGAAACACAGATCTGATGCTGTCACTTATTTACTTAAAAACTCCTTTGCTTTCCTGCTGTCCTTTTCTCATGAGATGAATGAAGCCCAAAATGCCTTATCAAGTGATAAAGCCCTTGACAGTCTTACTTCAACTTACTTTTTTTTGGCTTAATCTTTCAGTTTTCATTCATCATCACCCTCCCTAGCCATGTAGAGCTATGTGATTGTCCCTTCACATGTTGGGAGGTTTTTGCTTTCTGTGATCCTCATTTGTCTCATCTGTACCTGTCAAGCTCCATGTCTTCCATTAAAGCTCTTCTCACTTGATAAGTTTCCAGGGGCAAGAGTTGTATCTCATTCACCTTTCCATGCTGGGAGAATTCTTCATTTATCTTATAGATTCTTATCACTTGGCCAAGATAATTTTCTACAAATATTTGCTGAAGGCCTGCTTGAGAACATATCCAAAACTTGTAGTACCTCTGATTCCCATCTTCCCGTGTCTATCCCACCCAAACCCCATAAGTAATCACCAGGTGGGAAACTGGCAGGTCTTATGTTCGTTCCCCTGGCTTCTAATTTGCTTGGCTGTCCCTGAAAGGCCACAACCTTCCAGTCACTTTTCCCTTTGCCCGAAGTGGCCTGACTTATAAGTACTGTAGGGCATGGTGAGATCTAAAAGACTGTTTAGCCATTTAACCTAGCAGGTGTATGAAATTCCAAACTGGAAAAGCAAATTCTCTGACCTAAGTATATGAATATTCATGTGCCTTCTATTCGCCAGGCAAAGTGCTTGGGATATAAAACGAAAGTGAGAACACAGATTAATGCAGGACAGATGGACATAAATAATTATATCACAGGTTCTACTGGAATGTAGTAAGAATTACTGTTGTCTTTTATTTGCCTGTAACAGGCTGTGTAATAAATGTTTTACATGACTTCTCTCATATAATTCTTTCAATATTACATAGGAGCTTATTTCTACTCTGCTGTGCTGGAAACAGGCCATATGGTGGGCAGATGAGGAAATAATCAGGATTTGAATTTTGGCAGTCTGTTTCCCAAGCCTCTGCCAGGCTGGGCAGGGGGCAATCCCTCTCTGGGTGGTCTGGGAAAGCCTTCCTGGGACAGGAGCTTTGGATCCTTCAGGATCCCATAGAAGTTTATGAGGTGGAGAGCGCAGGTAGGCAAGAGCTAACATGGCCAGGCCCCACAGAAGTAGAATCACCTTCTTTTAGACCCAGACATAATCTTGCTAAGTTTTAGGAAAAGATGATATGAGACTAGATTTATAAGAAAAAATTCAGTAGTACAAAAGGACTTAAAAAATAAAAATTTCCTCCTACTCTGACCCCAGGTGTCCTATCTGCTAGGGATGTGTGAAGTTTCTGGCTTCTGTGACCTTGTTTAGACAGTATTCCTTTATAAACACTTTTTTTTTTTTTTTTTTTTTGTGAGACAGGGTTTTGCTTTGTAGTTCAGGCTGGCTCTGAGCTCACTATGTAGCCCAGGCAAGCCTCGAACTCAGCAATCCTCCTGACTCTGCCTCCCGAGTGCTGGGATTATAGGCGTGAGCCACCACGCCTGGCAGTATTCCTTTATAAATTTGTGTCTACCTATCTGTACTCCTCCCATTGTGATACATGCTAGTAACACCTTATTCTTTTAACATATTTAGGAAATCATTGTATATTAGGACTTAAGAGAGTTGTTCATTTTTTATATTGACTTTTTTCATTGTCTGGCTGTATAGTAAAATAAGCTATATATCTGAATGTATTTATGACTAATCTTGAGGTTTATATTTCTAGAGTTTCCTCTTACAGCTACATGGTGAATATTCTCGCACATATTTTGTTATGTATTCATGTGTAAGGTTACCAGAACAATAAATTTTTAAGAGTTGAACTAAAGGATGTATATATATTTTTGTTTTTAGACGTGTAACCAAATTACCACCCCATGAGATAATTATAACAATTTGTCCACTCCCCCAAAATGTGAGTGTGACTCAATGAATCTTCAGCGGAACATCCAGGAGGATCATCTGGGATGCTTTTTCATATACGTACTTTTCTCTCCCCAGTCGCCTTCCCTACATTGCCATGTAATTCCAGACTATTTCTTTCAGTTTACAGAGGTTCAGAAGAATTAAAATAACTTGTACAAGAAGATCAATGTTGGGCCGGAGGGTTAGCTCAGTGGTTCCAGCGTCTGCCTTGCAAGCGCAAGGACCTGAGTTCGATCCCCGGTAACCACATATAATGCTGGGCGTGGTGACTCACGCCTGTAATCCCAGCACTCGGGAGGCAGAGACGGGAGGATTGCTGAGTTCGCGGCGGCTTGCCTGGGCACCATAGTGAGCTCAGGGCCAGCCTGAACTACAAAGCGAGACCCTGTCTCCAAAAAGCAAAAAAAAAAAAAAAAAAAAGAAGATCAATGTTGGTGGCAGTTTATTTACTGCTCTTATACTTGCATTTCCCCAATACTTTTCTTAGAAGCATGCAATATCAATTTGTAAATATCGTGGCATTATTTTTCTTCATTTTCCCATGGAAAAAATGTGATAGAAGTTTGAGTTAATAAGCAGGGAACTGGCCAAATATAGAATCTTTTTACTTTTAGGGCAATAACTAATAAAGGTTTCTAAATGTCAAACCTGAAAAAATTTTTTCATTACCAGTAATTGAGCCTACTAGGGTCTTCACAGTGAGATACATCCTGAGCTCTCGCCTCCACCACTCCATTCTTGAAACTCACCATACTGCCCAGGCTGGGCTCAAACTTTAAGGTCTCCTGCCTCAGCTCCCAGACTGCTGGGATTATAGGCCTGTGTCACCACACCCAGTTTGAAGAAGTATTCCTTTGTTTTTTTTAGTGAATCTAAGTGTAATAAAAACAGCAATAATGTGGCTGGAGGTTGTAGTTTAGTGGTACCACACTTACCTTGCAAGCATAAGGGCCTAAGTTCAATTCCCAGTACTGCCAAAAAAAAAAAAAAAGGCAGTAATGTTACAAAAACTTAATCTGAGCAACAAACTCCTATGTGACTCAACATTAAAATTTATTTTGATATATTTTCTTCTATTTTAATGAGAATCTTTTAAATGTATAACTATATTTACTAAATAATAAATATAAAGCTGCAGTTATGAATTAACTAAATTCACATCCATTTGTATAAGGACATTGTTTTTAATAGTTTCGGTCAGTAGATACAGGATATGATTTTTTTTTTTTTTTTTTTGAGACAGGGTCTCACTTTGTAGTTCAGGCCGGCTCTGAGCTCACTGTGTAGCCCAGGCAAGCCTTGAACTCAGCATTCCTCATGTCTCTGCCTCCCGAGTGCTGGGATTACAGGTGTGAGCCACCATGCCAGGCACTGTGGTATGCAGTATTGATTGTTGGTGGCGTGAGTCTCCACACCCAACATTGTATGTGGTTACCAGGGATCGAACTCAGGACCTTGCGCTTGCGAGGCAGGCGCCGGAACCACTGAGCTAACCCTCTGGCCCCCCAGGTTATGATTTTTGAATAGTTGAAAATCATAGAGTATACTTACTCATTTATATGTCTTTTTTGTTTTAAATCACATTATGGTATTCCATGCATCAATAGCTATAGTTTGTATATCTTTTTTATTCTTTTCTTTTTATATCCAGAAGTCTTTTTATAAATTTTTTTTGGCCATGGCAGTGATTGGACCTAGTATGAGCCAAGCACTCTACCGTTGAGCCGCATCTCCAGTCATCAAATACTATTTTCTTTTTGATTTTTTTTCTTTGACCTTTATTCCTCAAGTGAAGTCACTGAGTCAAAGATTAGTTTAGTGCTGAATTGCTATGTGCGAAGGTTGAATGAGTTCACAGCACCATCAGCAATTTATGTGGCCATGTTTCCCTAGCCAGTGCTATCACACAAATAAAACCTAAATTTAATTATTTTATTAATTTAAAAGAAATGTCATGATATTTTAAGCTTAATTTACATTTCTTTAGGAAAAAAACTAACTCATTTAGATTTTGCAATAAGTATAGTGCTATGATATATATCATATCTAAGAGTTACGTAGCTAAATGTATCTTATAGTCGAAGAAAGTTATGGTTGATCACAGACAAATACTGTGGAAACAGAATAGGATCATATCAGTATAAAATACAAGACTAAATAATATCCAGTTGAATGTACCAGATGTGCTAGGAGCAACAGGTCTGTGAGAGTAACAAGGATGTGATGCCTATCCTCATGGTACTTACAGGTTAGTGCAGTAAACAGACATTAATCACATTATGGTAATTACAGATGTGATGGGATGTGATCAAAGGCAAAGGATAAGGTGTCTTGGGAGTGTCAGAGAAGTTCAGCAATTAAACAGGATTTTCAAAGGCCCTGAGCTGGGAGATTTCGTAGCTCAGGGCAGTGCTTCTCTAACTTGAGTGTGCACATGAACCATCTGGGAATCTTGCTGAAGTGCCAAGTCCTGATTCAGTAGTCTGGGATGGAACTTGGAATTCTACATTACTAACCAGCCCCCTGTGTGAGGCAGTTGCTGTTGGTGGGTGGATTACACTTGGTGGAGAAAGGCTGAATTGAGAGCTTGGTGAGCACCTGAAGCTAGATGACCATGGTGAACAGGAAGTGCAGATGACTAACTGCCCTGTACACTTTAAATTCATCTAGGCAACTTAGAAAAATCCAGGTTGCAAATACTGTACCCTAAACATTTTGATTTAATTGGTGTGCAGTCTGGCCTGAGAATGTATATATAAATATTAACTCCCCAGGTGATTTTTTCCCCCAGTATTAGAGATTGAACCAGGGAAAGCTCAACTTCATCCCTAACCCTTTTTATTTTGAGACAGGGTCTTATTAAATTATTCAGGCTGGCCTTGAATTTGCAGTCCTCTTGCTTCAGCCTTCTGAGTAGTTGGAATTATAAGTCTAGGAATACGTGCTTGTGCTGTCATGCCTGGTCTTCCAGTGTTTCTAAAGTGTAGTCAGGGCTGACAACCACTGGACTAGAGAAAGGTAGAAGCTATATTTGAGGGCTTAATATAGATGCGCAAATGTGGGGATTTACATTGAAGGCACAGCTAGTCCAGTGGAGGATTTTTAAGCAGGAGACTGAAATAATCTGACTTTTAATTGTAAAGTTCACTGTAGCTGCTATAGAAAGCAATAGTTTTCAAAGTGAAGCAGATAAGACAGTTCATCAGCATGCTGGAACAAAATTTAGAACCTTTTTTTTTTTTTGAGACAGGGTCTTGCTTTGTAGTTCAGGCTGGCCCTGAGCTCACTGTGTAGCCCAGGCAAGCTGCCGTGAACTCAGCAATCCTCCTGTCTCTGCCTCCTGAATGCTGGGATTATAGGCGTGAGCCACCACGCCTGGCACTGTGGGCACTGTGGTATGTGGCATTGATGGCTG
>PVIC010024118.1:0-26310 GCA_004025085.1 Thryonomys swinderianus | reverse complement strand
TTTTTTCCTACATTGCTGATTTTATTCTAATCCTTTCTGAAATATTGAAACTACATATCCTATTGTCAGAATGATTCTGCTCTTCAGCTAACTTAGCAAGAGTTTCTGTAGTGTATGTCACTACTCTACTATGTCAAATATGACCATTTCTAGGCAGCCATGTTCCAAAATCCCATATCTTTGATTAACACCTATTTTTACTTTCACAGTGTCAACTCCAGTGTCACAACCTAATGGAGGGAACTTTAGACTCATTTCCTCTATTCTTTCTGAAAAATGCAGCTAATGCAATTTTCTTTCAGTGACAAAGTACCCTTAAAAATATGTAGGGAAAATAGCAAGTGATGTGAGTCAACAATCAATGCAGTGAGAAGACTACAGAATTTATAACTTTTAGATTATCCTTAAAATAATGTGGAAAATATGCCAGGAGTGGTGAGCTGTTGGACTCCTTACTTAATTTTGTTGACTCTTAGACTCACACCATGTGCTCTGAACTCAGATTTGTGATATTCATATAGTTACTGACAGTAATGCTCACATTTTATGGTGCTGGGGAGTCTAGAATAATCAAACTTCATGACCAAAATGACCAGACAGGAGACTGATTCTTGGGCTGTATGATTAATACCAAGATCATTCTTATCATTTTGTTTTTCTATAACACAGTTAGAGATGATTTTGCTTCTGTGTCCTCTTTTTATCCAAGTAATAATGGAGGTCTTCAATGGTGACGGGGGTCTTCAATGGTGAGGTTAGCATTCTCTCTGTGTGTCTGGACCATTTGTGGAAGTTTGTCTTCCTTCTTGGGAAAACAAATGGTGAACTGATTTGTTACTTCACTGTAACAAATGAACTGGCAGGTGCTCCAAGTGGTTAATCACTGAACCTTACACATTTCCATACAGAGAGAAGGCAGCAGGAGTCAGGCCGAAATGCAGGATATAACTGATGCTGTGAGACATCTGTTAATGTACATGCAAAGTACAATTACTCCAGAGGGAAGCTGGAGAGCTGTGTGGAACGTTGCTGACACTGTAAACACAGCCTGAAGCTAGAAGTGAAGAACAGATGAAAGGGCAGAGAGCTGCCCCAGACCTGGGGGCTGGGAACGATCCCCAGATCTGGCTCTGGGTCTGTCTCCAGATTCTTCCCTTGGGAAAGACTTATAGGATGTTAGGATTTCTTGGGCTTCTTAACATGAAGGCCCCAGTGTGTCATTAAATGTGCTGAGTGGAGGGAAGGCTCATCACTGACTGATTCCGGGCTGGACAGGTTACCCTGTGGAACTCTGCTCATTGTTTGCTTCATTGTTCATTAAATGCTTCTCCCTGAGGCTTATTTTCTCTTCTAGAGCATCACTCATGTGTATCTCTACTAGTGAATCTCAGAGTTGAGCCACTGCATAGCCTCAAATAATCACCATGGTCTTGCTGTCTTGCCTCTTCACTGTTCCTCGTGTGACTTTATTCGGTGTCCTTTTTTTGGATCTCCTTCTTTAGCCACAGCCCTGGTTTGTTGTACTCATCAGTTCAAAATTCCCTCTTCCTCCTCCCTATCCCTGTTTTTCTCTGTCTGTCTGTCTGTCTGTCTGTCTGTCTGTCTGTCTGTCTATCTGTCTCTTCAGGGCTTCACTATGTTGTTCACACTAGCCTTGAACTCACTAACTCATTGTGATCCTCCTGATGCAAGAGAGCAAGGCTTAGCTCCCACCTGAAAAGTGAGTTTGTGTTCTCTAAAAATTGAAGAATGAATTTTAGGAACAACGGAGGTTTGAGTAGTAAAATTTTATTGACAAAGAAAGCTTTTGCCCAAGAGAGGCAGAAAGGAGAACCTAGAAAAGTGGGCAACCCATCTACTTTACCTTTTAGAGGGCTTTTATGGAGCTCAGCCGCAAGTTGAGGTGGGTTTGAAGTAGGACAAAATTACAGTCAACAGTAACACTGAAAATATTGCAGCTTAGGTAACATTGGTGCAGTGGGAAACCACACAAAATAGACAAAGCCATGATCAACCAGTAAGATTGCAACCAGTATAATTGCTCAGGTAATATTGATTAAATGAGGATCCAATAAGAAATCAAGTCAGTAACAATCAAACAGGAATTTTTAAAATTGAATTCTTTATTGGTACACTTTATATACAGCTCACAGTCATACTCAACATTGGGGAATTTATATCAGTATATAACAAAAAGTTAATTCTCATTTTTACCCATATCCCTACTCACCCCCAACCCCCCACCCCTTATATACATGCTATTTCTTTTTCTTCCCAAATCATATTTATTCTTTCCCCTCATTACATTCCCCCATCACATTTGCTTTGAATATTTCCTATTTTACAAAATCTATCATATATTCTAGAACTCATTTACATCTACAGGTTCTCATACCAAAGAAAAGATATGGTATTTACATATCTGTGATCTATTTATTTCACTTATTAGTGTGACCTCAAGGTGTATCCATTTGCACACAAATGAATGAAACATGTCATTGTTTATAGCAGAGTAATACTCCATTTTATTAAAAAAATCCACATCTTCTTTATCCAGTCTGCAGTTGACAGGCATCTGGGTTGTTTCCAAGATTGGGCTATCACAAACTGAGCTGCTATGAACATGAGTGTACATATGACTTTACAATATGATTCTTTTAATTCCTTTGGGTATATCCCTAGCAGGGGAATAGCAGGGTCAAATGGGAATTTTTGACTCAGACTCTTTTCCAGGGAGATGGGTTAAAGTCTCAGCCCTCCATCCCAGGAGGTTGGTGCCCTCTTTAGATTAGCTGGCTGCTTCCTATTTGGAGTATCGATCACAGCTATTTATCCTATGTGAGTGGGATAGCTTTTTTTCTCTGGCAATGCTAACTCCAAATTGGTTTTTTTGTTTCCTTCCAAGGGCCAGTCCTATCTACCTGCCTACCACATTTCTAGCTCACTTTTCTACCTATGATATTCTTTCCTGTCTCAGGCTCCCGAGGGCTATAATTGCAGAGATGTGCCAGCCCATCTCAAGATTCTCACTAGCTGTCCTCCCAAGTAAAAACACCCACCAAACTCTTTCATAGTCTACTATCTTGATGTCTAAAAATAAAAGTGAGTACAGTCCACTTCTCCCTAAGCTTGCTTTCCATTGCCCTTAGGAACTCCACACTTTCACAGAGTATAAATGCCCATTGGTTCCTCAACCCACACTCACAGAGCAATGGGCTAGTCGTGTGCTGGGAGCTGTAATTACAGCAAGCTTTTTATTATCTGCAAATTAAGAAGAATAGCTCTTCCATCCTTATGTCGAGGCCATTCATTCCAACTCTGTGGCCATTCTCATAGGTCTCATAGGTTCCTTACTGCTCCTCTCCTAAAACCATTTTGCCCATTTCTTCGGGCTCAGGGCCAGTGGACACTCCCTCACCTTCCTGAGCCCTCTGATCACAAAAAATGAAAGCAACTCACTCCCTAACCCCTACTAACACTTAACTGCTTTTTAAAACCAAAACTTGTTTGTATCATGTGTTTCAGAATTGTGTGCACTTGCCATATTTCTTGTCAGAGAAGCAACTTTTGTAGTCAGGGTCCATCTTTAATTTACTTTATGTTCCTCACTCGCTGTGTCACATGTAGTTGGCACTGGCTAAATATCCATTGGGTGGAAGTATTTCCACGTTGTTTTTCCATATCCTGATCTGAAAATGCCAGAAGACGTGGAGATGCATATCTCATTTCCAAAGCTGTGTGCTTTTAAATTCTGACCTGAAACAGAAGTTGAGATGATGACATTATAGAATATTCATACACTTATGTCATCATGTCTCATCCCCAAAACTGTTCCTTAAATGGTTTAGCTGACTTAATAGGTTTCCTTCCTTCTGAGGATCATTTAAATATAATCTTCCTCCCCTCCAATTATTTCAATCACTGTGAGCTTTTACTGACCTAGTTTTGAATCAGTGGAGGGAACTTTTCCAAATCCAGCATTTGTGATTGCAGACTAGATAATAGTGTTATCATATCTTGGGCACTGGGAACATTTTCCTCACAGAAATCTAAATTAAGTAAGAGGATTCAGATTATTTTACACATTGCCCTTCAGAGTTGAAGAGAGACCCCGGTATTATACAACTTTCTTATGCCAACATTCTGCACCGTTTTTAGGCCAGTATTCTGACTGGACTGCCAAAAGGGGGATTAGACAGTTGGGAGGACAAAATATTACCCTTATCATTCATGAATCTGGCAGTGGGGCAGATGACCATGTGTGGAACAGTGGTTTTCTAATATTAAAATCTCCACTGCAGACAGAACTGTCTCCCCACTGGAAGTGCTGGACCTGGGCTGGGCTTCTCTCAGGAGGTAAAGGCTTGGACTTCAGCGACACAGCCTGGAGGAGGCAGCAGCGGAGCCCAGCTGAGCTGCCACACACCCCCTGACAAAGTGAAATGTCAGCTGAAGTCATCTTCCCTCTGCTGGCAGAGTTTAGAGAAGGATTTGCAGAGTGACTCATAATCATAGTTGTCACAGGTGAAAGACCAAGAACACAGATAGAGAAGACAGAATTAGGGGGCTCCTTCTCTCTCCCTTTCTCTGGCCATAGCTCTGGGAGACTGGAAGGCACAAAAACACTAGGACTTTTTTCTTTTTTCAATAGAAACATTTGAACCTGTGCTTCACAATTACTTGTTGTGTGACTTTAGCAAATCAGTGAACTTTAAAATCTCAATTTTATCAAATGTAAATAAAAACAAATAACAGTAATTACAAATAAATAAAACAGAGATACTGCCTGTGAAATCACCTTTTTGGAATAAAAAATTTCTAAAAATAACAGATTTTAATGTTAAGTTGATCTTAAACTTAAGATAAAATTTAAATAAATTCTTATATCAGTTTACTAAGATAATTGATATGAAACATTAAAAAACTGCCTTTTGTTTGTTGTTCTCATGGCTGCCAGAATGTTTTCCTCATAGCAGTTTAGAGATATTATTTAGTTACCAAAACTTTGTGGTATAAAACAATAATAACTATTCATTTTGCCACAGGTTATAGGTAGAGCAAGCTCAGCACAACTGACTCATCTTTGCCCCATGCCATGGACATGAATTCCAAGATCACTTTCTTCTCCTGGCAATCAAGTTCAGGTCTGAGTTTGGCTGCACTGTCAGCTGGGACTATTATTGGTAATGGTGTCAAATTTTTTTTTTGACATGCCGTTCTAGAGGACAAGAATTGTGTATTATTACTGCAGAATAATCACTCAGGATATTGTAAGATTCTATAAATATAAATGAGTCAATGAAATAAAAATCCTCGCCAAACTGTTTTATTTCAGACCTGTAAGAAGTAGATTAAGCACTATGTCACAGCACAGTTAGATGGGAAAGGTCAGCCCTATGAGGTTCTGCCAAACCCTGATCCACAGACTTCACATGATGAATAAATAAGAATAACTAAAACTGGTGATCACATCACTTTGCATGTTTTCTGGATATTTACTGAAACAAGGAAGATTTTTCTCCACTTGAAAACCAACAAATAAACTAATTTAAGTTACTAAACAATGCTAAAACTTAAAACTACAAAAGCTGTAGTTTAAAAGGGGACATGGTCTTCTTTTAGAAGAAAACAAAATGACTGAATACAGTAATTCTTTCACACAAAACTATATTTACAGGGCTTATTATTGTTTTGTATCCAATGTAGAAAGTAAAACTTTTGTCTTCTGTTTTGTAAAAATGATGCATGTTGTTGGGTAGGGGAATGGGAAAAATGAGAATTAAATCATGTTATATACTGGTACAAATTCCCAATATTGAGTGTGATCGTGATGTTATATACAATGTACCAATAAAGATTAAAAAATACAAAACAAAACAACAATGGCAAGTGTCAATGCCTCTGCATTGTGGTTTATACCACAGAAATAGATTTTTCAAATTTCTGAAGCTTATATACATATATATATATATATATATATATGCACATGACTGTCTCAGTATGTTTATATGTGTATATATATATATATATATATATATATATATATATATATATATATATATGCACATGACTGTCTCAGTATGTTTAGCATTTTCTTGAGAACACTGATGGACTGAATGTTTGTGTGTTCTCTGTGATGGAATTAAAAGTGAGGCCTTTGGGAGGAAGTGAGGTCCCAAAGGTGGCTTTATTATGAATAGGACTGGTACTTCATAAGGAGACACATGAGAGAGATGATATTTCTCTTGGTCATGAAAGTTACACCCAGAAGATGGCTATCTGTAAACCAAAAGTGAGACCCTTACTACACACTGATACTGTTGACACCTTGATATTAGACTTCCTACCTCTAGCACTATGAGACTCAGTAAGTGGGATTCTTTTACTACAGACAAAGAACAGGACTGTTTGGAAATGGGAACTTTCAAGAGACACATATACAGTTAGTATGTTAATACAGAAGCATTAGGATGAGTCGCAACCAGACCTGAGTGGCATCATTAGAAGAAGAGGAAGTTTGGACACAGATTATAAGGAAAGGAGAGGAAATGAAGCTGTATAGAGAGGGTGCCCATAACCAAAAACAGGACCTGGTGCAAGTCCTTCCCTCCCAAGCTTAGGAGAAGCAGACCCAGCCAAGGTCTCAGTCTTGGAATTTTAAACTTCAGAAATTTGAAAAATCTATTTCTGTGGTGTAAACCACAATCTTTCAGGCTTTGTAATAGTTTCCTTTGCTTACCACCTACCCTATCTTTACTGCTAGAGGTGATAAAAATAGAAACACTCCATTAAATAAGCAGAATTTCACTGTGTTTCTTATAATTTTTTCTCTTCAGTCCAAGCTCCAAATGACTCTGATAGAGAAGGAATGAATATTGAGAGTCCTATTATTGCACATTTTATAAATCAATCATATTGTCCCTGATTTTATGAATCAATGAAATCTGCTTTATCTTTAATTACTATTTTCAATGTCACTGCTCATGTCAAATTATGACAGTAGTTCGAAATATGATTCTATGACCATCCAAGGATTTTAAATAAAGAACCTTCACCTTTTTTTTTTTTGAGACAGGGTCTCACTTTATAGTTCACGCTGGCCCTGAGCTCACTATGTAACCCAGGCAAACCTCAAATTCAGCAATCCTCCTGTCTCTGCCTCCTGAGTGCTGGGATTACAGGAGTGAGCCACCATGCCCGGCAAGAACCTTCAACTTTTGTATCCAACATTTTCAGAACTTCTGTATCTATACTGGTAGTTGACATACATGAATCAACAGATCAATAATTAGTATCCTTTTCTTTTTTTGAGACAGAGTCTCACTTTGTAGTTCAGGCTAGCCCTGAGCTCACTATGTAGCCTAGGCAAACCTCAAACTCAGCAATCCTGCCTCTGCCTCCTGAGTGCTGAGATTGTAGGTGTGAGCTACCACACCCAGGACTGTGGTATGTGGTATTGATTGATGGTGGGTGTGAGTCACCAAACCCAGTATTGTTGTATGTGGTTACTGAGGATTAGAACTAGGGACCTTGTGCTTGCTTGGCAGATGCCAGAACCACTGAGCTAAATCTCCTGCCCATACTATCCTTTTCTTTAGCATTGGAGGGATAGTTCTCAGCCAGATACCATCCAGTCCTACTGATCTGCTTCAGACAATGCAAATTGAGATTCAGAACATGAATGGGCTGATTCAGAACATGAGTGGGCTTAGACATACCCTGTGAAATCATTCAGTTTCTCTGTTTTACCCCAGATGTAAAAGTAGGCCTTAACTTTTGTTAACATTGAACCATTTCAAAACTTAGTTCAGTTTAAACCAGTAAACATTTATTTAGCCTACTCAACTGAGTGGTTCCTCCAACCTAAGTTGAAATGCTTCTTGCTTAAGTTCGCTGTGCTTGTTTTCTAGAGGTCACCCTCAGTGGGACCTCTTGTTCTCAATAGGACAGAGTAGAGGGAGGGAGATGATTCTAAGAGTTGTTATGGTGTCACCTTCTGCTTTCAAAAAGAAAAAGAAAAAAGAAAGAAAGAAACAAAGCAAGGCCAGACTGGAGGGATGGGAGAGTGTCTGGATTTCTTAATGGAAGAGGAGGATGCAGACTGCCAAGGGTGTGCACTAAGCATGGTAAAGCATTCTGGGTATTCTGTAGACTATTACAGAGTGGGTAAAATATTTCTTTTTTTTTTTTTAGATAGGGTCTCGCTTTGTAGTTCAGGCTGGCCCTGAGCTCACTATGTAGCCCAGGCAAGCCTCAAACTCAGCAATCCTCCTGTCTCTGCCTCCTGAGTGCTGGGATTACAGGCATGAGCCACCATGCCCAGCGGTAAAATATTTCTTATAAAAACTACAAAATCATTGCTTTTCCTGTGATTTTAAAAGGGAATAATTTTATTTTACTGAAGAAAATGTACACATTCTACAGAGTTACAATGCTCCTTTAAAAAACATTTGATTATAAGTGAGTATTAATTTAAGTTTCTAGCTTCCTGAGTTAACAACAACCAAACAAACGCTGATCAGATGTGTGCTTAGATTGAACAAGAAGTTGTTGCCGACATTAGCTCACGTGAAATGGTTTCTTTCAGCGGTTCCCCTTGGAGGGTCTAAGAGTGGCAAAGGTCCCTGTTGGGCCAGTTAGATTTGCCCTGCTTTGCCTCAGTGACCCGTGGGCCTCTCTTGTGTGGCAGCACCCTGGCCCCCCCATCTTGATATTTCCTTGTCTTCCTAGTTCCTCGTGTCACTGACTGTCTGTGTCAGTTTTCCTTGGCTAAGGTATCAGAAGCTCGTGTAGAATGATCCTCATCCTTCTTTGCTGTCAGCTTCGTGCCATAGAGGTGAAAGACCTGTAGCCCTTCAGGTAGAGAGAGAGGGATGCGACTGTCTGTTGTTCTCTCTCCCTCCTCGGTTCATTATAGAATATTACACAGAGGAAGCAGTGAGAATCATAACACCTTAACTACTTCATATTATTAATAATTCAGTTTTCTATTTTAGTCCAATTGCTGGGGTTAGTTGTAGCTTCTTTCATCTACAGCACAGAAGGAATTATCATCAGGCCTACATACTATCAACCTTTACAAAATGATTCTGACCTATAAACCAGGATATTGCACGTAGATTCCTATGTGATGGACATCTTGGAACTTCTTTCAAATACGTGAAAATGGCTGGTGGAGGCCCACTAAACAACAGCAAAATACTGGCCAGCAATAATACGCCTGCACTTTTCTGTGTGTCTTTGTAAATCTGCTACATTCAATTTCCCTGCATATTCAGCCCCTATTTAAGACACTGGTAGTATGCAGTGGTAGGAAAGTGAGAAGATTGAGCTGGGCCTTGGATCACCACTCACCAGCTCTTTTGCTCCTGTTCCTTGCTCTATCTGGGCTGCAAGTTATCCAGATGACACTAGCTGTTCTGATAGAGCTTCGTGTTATAACTCTCAGCAATGCTAAGTACACTGAAAATTTCAGAACAATTTGTGTTTGATTAGTATTTGGTGGTACATCACAATCTTCATGCAGATTATCTGTTTTTGCTCTTAACACAGCAACATAGAGGTAGATAGAAAGGTACCAGCTCTCATTGTAGCTATAAGAAAACTAATATCAAGTGGGCTAAGTGACTTCCTGCCATCCCAAGGTATAGATGTGGCAAGGTGTAGTATGGTTAGAGCACAGGAACTAGAGCCATTCTGCTGCATTGAACTTAGGATCTTCTACTTAGGCACTGTGTGAGAAGCTGAGTTAAGCATCTAATTTTCCTGGGCCTCCATTTTCTCTTTTGTAAAATGGCAGAAGTAAAACCTTTAATTCAGTGTTGTTCTTATAAGTGAAGGATTAATTCTCCGCCAATGTTCCTCTATTTTCTCCTAATTCAGATTTCATACAATTTTACAAACACATTTATTCAAAACAACTGCTAATGGTGACAAGTTAATGAATGACACATCAATGATTTCCTACTAGTAAATCACTCATAATGGGAAATATTAAATTGGAAACTCAGGTATATTTTGTATATATTAATATATTAATTACCCACAATTAGGGTCTCATAAACTTCATACAGTATGTGCATATGTGTTGCTTCCTTTGCAAATCATAGGAGCCAGCAGCTTGAAGTGACACTTTCAGTGAATTGAAGGGAATCTTTCCAGCCCTGTATCTTTTAGGACAGCAGGTGCCCACTCTGACTTCTTCCTTTATTTTGCTTGTGTTTTTCCCAATATGCCCACAATGGTATTAGTCTTCTTGATTCTTGCAGCAATTTGACGTTTTAATTTTTCCCCAAGATAACAGAATATTCAGGAATACAATTTTGAGGATAAAAGAATACAGAAAAGAGTAAACAATTTAGAAGCATAGACTAGAGTCAGCACAAGCAAAGGGAACCTTAGACTTCTTAACTTGGTTGTGTTAGGTTTTGCAGGACTAAATTCATTTTAAAATTTCTGACCTAACTTTACTGTGATTCCCATCAGTGCTTCTTTCTGCAAATGAAAAGAGAGTGGACATGTTTTAGAATCACAAATAAAACTGCAACTACAGATAAAACCGCAAATACATATAGTTTTTGTCCCCAGAGATCTCCAGACTCAGACTTGTCAGCAATGTCAGTTATTAGCCTTTGCACTAGTGACCCACATGGCGAAGAACTTAATGTTTTATTTTTGGTCCATCTTACTGCATCAAATGTCAAAGCATATCCCTGGTTCCTAAGCAAAAACTTTATGGAAACTACAGACAAATTGCTGCTTTTATCTCTGTTTTATTTTTTTAAACAAGGCTTTTAAAGTAAATTTCTGACAGATGATGAGGTGTGGTGACACAGAACAGATCCAAGAGAAATGACTTAAGAGTCCCCGGCTCTTGTTTTGTGTTGTCGTTCTTTAAGTAGAAAATTGGAGCCTGGCCTGTCAGTGACACGCGGGGCAGTCCTTGCTCGGTGTGGGTGCTCATGTAGCTGAGGCATATGACAGCTTTTGTCATGCATCAGTCTTTTTGGAAGAAGTTTTATTTTTTACCTTACTTCCTAATCACCCACTGCACATGACATTGACGTGTGGGTGTGTCAGTGTCACCTACACTTGACATTTTCAGAATTAAGTGCCTCATCTGTCTGCTTTTCCTTGCACTCATGCAGGGAAGAAATGCCCAGGCGCCTCAGTCACCACTTCTCATCTTCTCAGTAAGCGACTTCCACTTCCGGGTCAGCCTCTGTCACTTGCATGACCTTTACGTCCTACACACAAGGCCCAGCCTAGCCTGCCTTCTCTCTCTTGGAATGCGATACTCCAACTTGCCCTCCTGCCATATCTGTTCTTCTTTTCACCTGGACAAGCATACATGTGAGAGATGCCATTCTCTACCAAGAGCCTGCCGTGGTTTCTTGCTGCCTGTATGCTAAATCCAAATCTTACAATCATCATTTCCACTCAGGTCGTGTTTTACTTATGCAACTTCAGGTTCTACTATTTAATTCTTTCATCATTTAACAGATGCTTATTGGACACTCAATATATGTCAAGCATCGGCCTGGGCACTGCAAATAAATTTGAGGAAAAATGCTAGTCCTCATAGAATTGATGGCAAACTATGGCTCTGGGTTACTTAATTTAAAAATAGTCTCCATCCAGGAGGCTTCCCTATAACTCCAGAGGAAATGTGTGCACAGAGACTGCATGTCCCACAAAGCTGGACCCATTTACCATGGGCCCTGGATATGGATGCTGCTGGGCTGCCAGTGAGGACATTTCTATCTCCTCGTCTTTGCATTCACACAATTCCTTGAGTCTTTCTCATATTCACATTTCTCATAATTTTAAAATATTATTCTTTTAAAGTAAGTTTTGAGATGTATCTTTACTTTAAAATCATTCTCAATTTTCTCAACCGAAGTTAGACTTTTTTTCTTTATTTCAACAATATCCTATTTACCATCTCCTTGGTTTTGCCTTTTTCAATCTTGTGATACCTGTAATTATTTACCTATCTATCGTTCTGGATATGGGGTTCTAGGGTCAATGGCCATGGCTAACTCATTTTACACACATCTTTTAGGAGAGTAAGGGATGACCTGAAGAAATCAAACACCAAATTTTGCCAAAAGAACCAAAAATTTTTCTGCTGCATTATGTTATGATTATCACTGTTTTACACAGACTGTTCCTCTGGGCCAAACACGATGCCTCTGTGTGACCACAGGGTGTCCCTCATTACTGGTTGGTGTGTTTCCTCACCTCACGAAGTGATCCATGGCTTCTTGCTTCCCTAGTGCAAGCCTTTCGATCATTTTAGGATTTTGTTTGCTCATTATTATTATTTTAACCCGTTGACCCAGCAGATTGCTTTCAGATGGAAGCAAAACAAACTCTTGGATTCTTGAGAATGGTATACAAATTAGATTAGTGCAGCAAGTGTGTTCTTAAACCCCTCCTTGGTTCTAAGGAGGAATTGAAAGTTTTTGTATCACAAAAGAAAAGCTCCTACTTGCTTTAATGACTCTATAAGCTCAGAAAGCTTCCCTGAAAGGAGGGCATTTAGAATCTACAGAGGGCACTGCAAACCCTAGATGTCCTTGAATTATTTCCCCTCTTCTAGAAAAACAGAAAGGTGGGAAATTGAGAGCGGTGAACTCAGTTTGCTCTGTGAGCCTTGGGAAGGTGTGTCAATGGGCTTTCCGAGTCCTCCCAGTCCACACAGGGAAGCTCACTTCCTTGGCTGCTCCCCGTTATCTGCAGCTCTGGAATCACTATCAACGGGTTGCAGCAGCCACGGCGAGTCTCCGGACAGGAAGGTGTCTCGGGCAACCTTCATGTAATCTGCAGTAGGACATTTTCATGTTCTCTGGAATCCCAGTGGATTTCTTACTAGATTATGCTGACTCTACAGTGATCCAAATTGCCTCTTAAAACAGCTATAACATCCGAACCAAGAGCTACTGCCTGAGAGCTTTGGTGACCGAGAAAGTCCCATGTTTCCACAAAATCTATCAGGCAAGGTACATAACTGAGAAACTAATTCATATGTTTGGCATAGTCTCCCAACTGATTTCTTCTAGAAGTGGAGTGCTATGACTTGGCGGGGTCATATATACAGCAATAACTTCTTTAAAATATTTCTTAAGCTGATGAGCTTTTTCATATAGACTCTGTATATCATACCAGTAGGAAAAAAAGACACGGTATCTAAATTTGTCATTTAATAACTTTTGTCACAAGACAAAAGTAAATAGATAACAATGTTTATCACCACAGAGCATGTGTGAACTTGAATTCTGCTAACTGCAAGATACAGTTTCATGTTTCACAGAGAGTGTAAATATTACACATAATGCCTGGTACAGTTGTTGCAATCGTCCTGTAGCTCTGCTGATGGAATTGTTTCTTTCATAGCTGTGTCCTCCTAGCTTTACTGAATTTCTTGTACTGTGCTAATATCGGAAGCTTTTTGGTGCTTCCTCAAATTTTTTTTTTTTTTTTTTTTTTTTTTTCTTTTTGGAGACAGGGTGTCGCTTTGTAGTTCAGGCTGGCCCTGAGCTCACTATGGTGTCCAGGCAAGCCGCCGCGAACTCAGAAATCCTCCTGTCTCTGTCTCCCGAGTGCTGGGATTACAGGCATGAGCCACCACGTCCAGCATTGTGGTATGTGGCGTTGATTGTTGGTGGGCATGAGTCTCCACGCCCAGCATTATATGTGGTAACCAGGGATAGAACTCAGGTCCTTGCGCTCGTGAGGCAGGCGCCAAAACCACTGAGCTAACCCTCCAGCCCAAATTTTTTTTTTTAGTTTATTTTTTATTAGTATATTTGTAGTACATACACAATTACGTTCCTTATAAGGAGTTGGTACATGTATGTAACACATTTGTATTGTTTCCATTCTCTTTCCCCATCTCTTGATTTCTTTCCTGTTTGAGAAAGATCTATCTGCTTCCTTTGTTTTTTCTTTTTCTCTTTGTGTTTTGGATTTCTAATATAAAGGCACAATACAATATGTAAGTCTGGTCTCTCTTTTATTTCACTGAATGTTATGCTCTCAAGGCATATCTATTTTTCTAAACGACTCAACTTTATCCTTCACTGTGGCAGAGTAGTACTTCATAGTACGTATCATATATTTTTTATCTTTTTGTCTTTGCTTCCACTATTTAGCTTTATGAATTGTGCTGCTACAAACATAAGTATACATATCTTGATGCAATATGTATCTTTAATACTTTTGGGGGAATATTCAAGAAGTTATCTGTGGATGGAATTGCCAGTGTTAGTTTTTGAGGACTCTCCATACTGGTTTCTAGAGTGATTTCCAACAGTTCACATTATCACAAATACTGTAAAATACTTTTTTTTCAGCCTAGCCAGCATTTGTTATTATTTGATTCCCTGATGAAAGCCATCTTTTCTGAGGTAAAATGGAATCTAAGGGTTGTTCTAATTTGCATTTCTTCAAAGGTCATCAACATTTAATATTTCTTCATGTATTTAATGGCTATTTGTACCTCTTTAGAGAAGTGACTTGCCCAGTTTATGATTCTTTCCTTTTGGGGAATCTAATTTTTTGAATTCTTTATATGCTCTAGATACTAGTCCTCAGTCTGAGGAAGAGCCGACAAGTTGTTTTCCCATTCTGTATGCTGTCTCTCCACTCTGTTGGTTGCTATTTTGGTGTGTAGAAGCTTTTCAATTTGATATGATCCCGTTTGACTGAGATGTGTAAACACCATATCATTTCTCCAGCATGGGAAACAAAGATGTAAATTAGGTTCAGAACATATGATACATATTATAAAATAGGAAGAAAAATATTCAAAGGGAAAAGGAAAGGGGGTAAGGGGAAAGTAAAGATGGTAAAGAAAAAAAATTATGGTAAAAACAAAACTAGAAACAAAGCTTATGTATAAAGTTGATGGGAGTGGTAGACAAAGCAGGGGAATGGGAAAAATGAGAATCATTTTCCCAGTAAATTCAGTGAATTTTTTAAAATACTCAGATGGTTCAATTTCTATTTCTTCAAAGATAATGTTCATAGCTGCCCCCAAAAATGTATTTTCCCATTGTGTTAATATCTGATGTTCATCATACAAAGAAGAACAATCCTTAGAAAGGCAAATAATAAAATCAAAGCATTTTATATAAAACTGAGAGTATCACTGACCTTTTAGGCAAAAGTAGAGTAATCCAGCTCCAAGACTGAAACATATCTTCAGTGGCAAATCATTTCGACAGAGAAAGTGCCCAGCCTCCCTCTTAATGCAAAGAACTGAGGAAAAAACTATGCATCTGCATTGAAAGAAATTCTCTTTGGACCTTTTCTTCTTGGCCTTGAATGGCATTAAGGGCTGCTTCACTGGTGCCAGCTGGAATATCTTAGAAAAATCAGTGCTCATCAAGATCATTCACATGGACCTCTTCCTTAGAAAGTGACCAGGAGTAATTGTATAAAGGCCTTAATTTTCTAGTTAGTCAAAAGCATTATGGAGCACCTACTGTGTATTTCAAGTTGAATTTAAACTTATGAGAATAAAAACACATGCACTTATAATCTATAATTGCTCATACTCTTTAAAATATTCTCTGTTGCACAAATGTATCTTTCACACATTTAGAGTCTCCTCTCTTTGCACATACAGTATCTGAATTATTTTTGTCATTAATTAATTCAAACATCAAGTACTTTATAGGATGACCTTTTATCAGCAGGGATCACTGTATTTTGAGAACTGAAGTTTTCTGTGACTATCATCTACCTATCATCTATCTATCTACCTATCATCTATCATCTATTTTTTATACAGCCATCCATCCAACAATCAATTTGCCTATCTTTTATTTGCCTCTATCTCTTTTAACTACCATTGTTTTTGCAAAATGATCTAAGTAAAAATTCCTTTGTTGAATATTTTATAGCAAACATTGATATAGTGTATACTATGAGCTAATGCTATCAGAATACTTAGTAGAACACTCTAAAGCTGGTTGTACTATTACCAGTCCACACCTAGATATGTGAATAATTTAAGGCACAGAGGCATAATGAAAGCTCTCAGAGCCATTTAACTGGTAACTGGAATTGAAACTCAGGCCTTTACACTACACATTTTAATTATACTCAACAATTTTTGTATTTTTGGTTTTTATTGTTATTTTCATCTGTACAACAGTGATGCAAAGAAATAATTTAATCATCATTTAGTAAGTGAGAAGGAAGATGAGCCTCAGGAATTCTTCAGTGTAGCAAATCATCCTTGTCTTTTGTCTCAGCTCCTTAAGATATAACTCTAATGCAGGGAAATGAAGGGAGGGAGGAGACAATTAGACCTGCATGAGATTGTATTGCAGGAAAAGAACCCTGAATTTAGGGAGCCCAAAACTTTTATAAACTTTCCTGCCTTGGCACAAGAGGATATTATCTTTTTTTTCTTAAAATTTATTTTTTAATTAACAAATGAAAATTGTATATATTTGTGTTTACATTATATTTTTGTACATGAGATACCTTTTGGAATGGCAAAATCAAGTTATTTTACTCATATATTATTTCATGTATTTATCAATTTCAAATATACAATAAATTTTTATTAACTATGGTCACTATAATGTGCAATAAACATCTTGAAATCATTCATTCTACCAAACTGAAATTTTAAATGCTTGACCACTCCCCCATTTCCTCAACTCCCAACTTCTAGAAATTCTCATTTTGTGCTTTATTTCTTCTTTTGAGTATACTGAGCTTATATTAGATATTTTTCTTTTTATATTTTTCAGAGTTTTTCTTTTATATACAGAGTTTATCTCTCTGCCCCTAGGTTATTTTCTGTAACACAATGTCTTCTTAGTTTATCATGCTTAAAGTAATGAAGGTTTTTCCTGTACTTTTTACTTAGATTGAATAATATTCCATTACATATATGGGCCACATTTTCTTTTTCCCTATATTCACTGTTTCCAAATCTTTTCTATCATGTATAATGCTACAGTGAACATAGCAATGGGACAGCTCTTGACAAACTGACTTCATTTGCTTTGAATATGTACCTATTCGTGGGATCTTCGAACCATTTGGTAGTCACATTTTTAACTTTTGGATGTGTCTTCATCCTGTTTTCCAAACTGACTATACTAATTTACACTTTCTGTGTACAGTACAGACTTTTTATTTATACCAAGGTGCCCCTTAATTATGACTGTTTTCTAAGTATATCATAATATTAAAAGGTTGGAAGTGATTTCCTTTTACCAGGTCTAACTAATAACACATAGTGTAACTGAGTAGCTATTTTAATAGGAATATTTATTAGCATCCAACCATTAGTGTATGCAATGTCTGAACTGTACAAATACTGTTGTGCATCTCTCAGAGCACCATACTTTTTGTGTGACAAATTTGCAACCATGTTTTAATGAATAAATTCCCCATATAGACAGTATAAACTTAGAATTAACTATCAGAAGATTTTAGAGATATTAGGTGCAAAGAAGAAGGTAGATTATCTTATCAGATGAGTGTTTAATTTTTTAATTTTAATTTTTTTAGTTAGTTGAGACAGGGTTTTGCCATGTAGTTCAGGCTGGCCTTGGAGTCACTGTGTAGCTCAGTCTGTCCTCAGACTCGTGTTAATCTTCTTGCCGCAGGCCCGAATACTGAGATTGTAGATATGTACCACCATATATGGTCTCAGATGAATATTCTGAAATAAGAAAAATCGCATCTTTATTAGCCATAGGGATGGAGTACTTCAACATAATTGTGCTGGGTATCTCTTGGAAAAGCATTACCAAAATGTGGATTGGTTCTGTGATAAAAGAACTCAATACTAAATTAAAGAGTGTAAATTTATTTTGAGCAAATATTAAGAAACCATTGACAGTTCTTTGTGACAACCACAGTAATATCTCAATAGATAGCTATAAGGTTCTTAAGAGTGATATCAATGTACATATTTGTGAAATAAATGATTGTTTTGGTCAAAGGAACTAAAGGTTCAGTTTTCTATAAATAGAACTTTTCTCAAGCTGTGAATGAATAAGTGTAGTTGATGGCTGTGGAAACAGAGACTGTTAAAATACCTGAAAGACATATTGGACAAATTGCTAGGAACAGTGCATGATGAGTTAATGAAAAATTTTGCGAGGCAAAGAAGTAAACAATACTTCAAGTCTGAGATACTAGAAAAGGGGTGATTATTAAAGAACTAGAAAGCCATTTCCTGAGATTCATTCTGGGAGGCAGATGTGATTGGTTGGTGAGACGTAAAGGCAGAGAGGTCTACCAAGGTAAGTAAGTGAAGGAAACTTAGGTAATAAAGGAGTATGTTTAAAATAAACTGTTCTAAAAGAATGCTATAGGGAACTTTTTCAGAAGATCACCTATTTTGCAGGAAGACCCAACACAAAAAGTTAAGAATATTCCATTAAACTTCATTTCAAAGAGTCTTCCAAGTAGCTGACAAAGTGGAATACAGAAATAAATGCATTCATTATTTGTCTTTGGCATTTCTAGAAGATAAAGAAAAAATGTTACATGATGAGTTGAAGAAGCTTCAAGACCAAGTAAATGTTTACTTAAGGTATGCTGCCTGAGTTACCAAAAGGACTGGATAACCGTGACTCAATTGCAGAACAAAGAATGACACAGTCATGTGAGCCTTTTCTGATGAATGCACTTTGTTTACCTGGATATAAATGGAAGGTAACCAATCGCCACTTCTGGCGATTTCTCATTTAGTGTTTAACTTTAGTGTTTTCTTTCCATTTGACTTAATGGGAGATTTTTTCAATGTTTCTGTAGTACAGATGAGTCTAAATTGTGTTAAGACACACTGTTAACATAAGAGTGACTGACCCACACACTCTAGGAGGAAGAAGCAAGGTTCTAACTATGTCATTAAAGGTAATGTTAAAATTATGACCATCAGGGGCCAGAGATTTAGCTCAGTGGTTCCGGTGCCTGCCTTGCAAGCACAAGGTCCTGAGTTCAATTCCCCGGTAACCACATACAATGCTGGCCATGAGTCATCAATATCACATACCACAGTGCAGGGCGTGGTAGCTCATGCCTGTAATCCCTGCACTCGGGAGGCAGAGGCAGGAGGATTGTTGAGTTCGAGGCTTTCCTGGGCTACACAGTGAGCTCAGGGCCAGCTGGAACTACAAGGCGAGGCCCTGTCTCAAAAAAAAAAAAAAAAAAAAAAAAAAAAAAAAAAAAAAAAAAAAAAAAAAAAAAAAAAAAAAAACAATTATGACCATCAGGTGGATAAACCATCATAGTACTTCACAGTAAGACAAAATATCTACATAGTACTTTTGAGTACTATGCAGCAGATTTCCTTCAGGTTAGGAAACCGAAGCATAAATTTGTTCAGTGACTCACTCTGAAAAATATTTTAACTTATGCTGGCTTTATATCTGATCTTGAATGGGGTTCTTTGATATATCAGGGTCAACCCTGACTATGTTGGTATTCCTTTCATTATGTCATTCACAGGAGAAAAGCTACAAATGAAAAATCTCGCTTTTTGACACATATCAAATATGCTCATTTTTAAGCTAAATATGAGGCTAGAGGCTAAATAGCTATCCCCAATCGTCATGCAATAGAGACTCCTTGTTCCTGCAGACACATCCTCATCTTCACTGTGTGCCATGCAAGGACTCCTCTTGTACTGAAGTTAATCACTGTACACTATTCAAAAGAATCCTAGGCCAACATGAATAGTATTATAAATCCAGGCAGGAGTTAAGAAGTTTTTATAAGAGATATCTATAATTATTGCTCAGACTGCCAAAAGCACATAAAAGACACTTCAGCCCTGAATAGCAGGCATAAAATTCACGTTAGCCTTGTGGAATATGCACCGATTAAATTCCAAAATTCAATTAATTCAAGGTTAAAATGACATACACATTTTAGGAGATAGAAAAATGAAGGTTTTCATTATTTTTGTACTCCATTGAGCAATATATTGGACTGTTAAATACAATACTTAGTATTGTATGATATAGCTTTTGAAGGGTTACAAAAGCATGATTCTTGTTAAAGCTTGAATTATTTTTAAGAAAGAAATGTTAATATAAAGTAAGGAATGATTTTGAAATATTTAGAAAAAAAAGTGGAAAAAGTCTTTGAATTCCACCTGCAGAAATAAGTATCACCATTTTTTTCTGAATTAGAGTTTCAGTGGCTGAATACTATTTTATTTTATATTTATACTGCACTTTTGGTGTAGTCTTTCAGTGAGAGAACATAGTATGATATAAAATTTTTCACCTTTATGAAAATAGCTGGGCATCTGTCTATACAATTTCAATTGCAACATTTTTCCATAAGAAAACTAAATATCCCAGACTTGTGATTGTTGAACATTTTATATCTCAATCTATGACCATATATTACAGTGTCGAGGTTCCCTTCACTATAAAGAGTATACTCGCTGTTAAACTTGATACCAGTCTATCAAACTTTTAATCTTTTCAACACATTAGAAGAAACAATGACGCATTTTATTTCTTTTTCGCAGCTTCATTTTAATGATTGTATTTTTCAAATAACTTTCTATAAATTATGATTGCTTTTGAAGATATTTTATAAGGTCATATTCTTTCCATATTTTATTGCATATATTTATGGTACAACATCATGTATGTGGGCACATTTCTGTGGTTAAGCAAGTTTTCATATAATTACCTCGGAGTTACCTGTTTTGTGTGATAAATGCACCAAGGATCTATTTTTTTTTTTTTTTTTTTGAGACAGGGTCTTGCTTTGTAGTTCAGGCTGGCCCTGAGCTCACTATGTAGCCCAGGCAAGCCTCAAACTCAGCAATCCTCCTGTCTCTGCCTCCTGAGTGCTGGGATTACAGAAGTGAGCCACCACGCCCATCACTGTGGAATGTGGTGCTGATTGCTGGTTGATTGCTGGTGGGTGTGAGTCACCACGCCCAGCATTGTTGTAGGTGGTTACCGGATCAACTCAGGGCCTTGCACTTGCAAGGCAGGCACCGGAACCACTAAGCTAAATCTCTGGCCCCCAAGGATCTATTTCTTGCACTCACGCCATGGCAGGACTAAAGGACTGACTTTCTAAATGCCGACCACAGGCTCTTAGAAAACAGCCAATGTTTGGAGTGGGAGGCAAGTGGGTAAGAGAAGACGATGATCCTACCACAGGAAGTAGTTGCTATTTCTACTTTGAAAATCTCGTAGGCATCAATTTGGAGTGTCCATTTTTACACATCACAATGAGGCAGATGATACTTTTCCATGCCTCCGCTTTCCTTCCTACTCCAGTCCTGGTAGGTTCAAGGACACCTGCTGGACAGAGGTTGGAGGGAAGTCAAAGTATAGAGGGAGGTAACCAGCAACCCACTTTAGCACGGCCACCAGGCAGGAAAGAAAATCAGAACTGATGTTATACTTTGGTTGGAGGGGGTGTGGCATAGCTTTTGTGACTTCAAATCAGACAGCTCATTGTTGTCTAAGGGTGGCAAGAAATGTGAGAGACCCACCTGACATTACTCCATCCAGGTGTGAGGGAGAATTTTTTAAATTGTCTAGTGGATGCACCCTATACTGCCTCATGTGTTCAAATATTAATTATGGAGAAACAGTGCTCTAATCTACAGAAATAAGAAGAGGATAGAAAGTGTCCCATTTAAACTCTACCTGTGTGTACATGTAAATGTCTCCTTTGAGAGTAAGTTTCTTTTCTGAAACTATTAATTTTTATTTTCACATTGCTCTGGGTATTTATACAGCACCTGATAGTTTACAGGACACTTTTATTTTTATGTTATTTATTAATACATTTTTGTGAGATACCTATGTTATACTAAGATTCTCCATTGTTACAACATTTCTTTTTGCATTGCCATCTAGTGTTTGAATATTTAAAAGATGTTTCCAAAACTGAGCCTGGAAGATTAGTCTCAGAAATAATGAAAAGAGGTCATCAGGGCCTAGTCTGTTGGATGTGTGTATATAGAAACCAACTCACTTTTTAGGTTGGATATCAGTTTGTCACTAGTTTAAGGAGAAAAATACCAAAAGCTGACGAACAATTTAAAAAAAATCATTAAATAGCTGAAAACCACATAAACCATGGTGAATTTCACTAGAAAAATAATCAACTTCTTTGAATCACTCCATCAAATTTCATGATCAGTGACCTAAAGATAAAGAGAAATGAAATGCAAGACATAAGTATAACTGACAGCTGCCAGATTTCAATGGGAAATATATAATATTCATAGAAATGTTTTCATTAAACATGTAAAGTGTAAGGCAAGGCAAGAATTCTGTAAGAAATGAAGCAGTCCTCAATAATTATTTCTCTCTTCCTCACAGACATCAGTGACAGGGAAGTCCATTGTCACCATCAAAAGTGATTCACTTCTCACTCTTGACAAATGATACTGAGTGGAGTATGGCATAATAGTACAGGGCGAAGCTGTAAAATATTGCAGAAGAGAGACTGCAGTGTTCTTCACTGTAAAGGAGGAAACGTCATCTCAAACAAGTGGCATTTCTTTAGTAACTCAGTTGGAAGGGGGTAGAAGGCAAGAGCTATTGAAAAAATATTGTGTCTTTACTTAAAGACATTCTGTTTGAAAGACACTAGATACAATCAAGGTAGCTCTAGAAGAGCTTTTGAAGACCCTGCTATTCAGTCTATTAGGAGACAGGTGGGTCTCTCAACAATGGCTGTCTGGGGAAGTCAGGAGCAGGAAGGACCATCCAGAGCTAGGTGCACATCGATGCTGTGTCATGGCCTCACTGTTTCTGCCCACCCTTAGCATTAAAACATTCCTTGCACTCACTCACATCTTTATTTTTTAATATGTGAGGTCAGAACTTATTCACTTATGAAGCTCCCCATGACTAACGCTTCAGTATTATTTACTTGTAAGTTAATGTACCTTACCCACTCACAGTTCACAGCGTTATTGTGTCATATGCTATAACCAAACACTCAGTAACATGACCAATGCAGGAATATGAAGACTGTACCTCGTTTTTTCCAATATAAGCCTCTGAAGATGTACTGAGCAGATTTGAAAAATAATGCCCATTTTTTTTTTCCAGTTACCTTTAGATTTTGCTTTAGTTTTAGTGGAGCATGGTAGTCCACACCTGTGATCCCAGAATTTTGAAAAGCTGGGAATCACAAGATTGAGTTCAACCTAGGCATTTTAGTGTCTCAAAATTAAAAAATAAAATAAAAATGTGGGGGCTATAACATCATGAAGGTTTTTAATTTAATTCCCAGTACTTTATTGTCTAAAAAATAACTAAATAAACATATTCAACTAATTATTTCATTCTGTCATAATGAAAATGTTCTTGCAAACAAAAAGGAAAGTTCATTTAAGCAAGTAGTTCCCACCTCACCTGTAGCCCCACTTATCTAGTAAAAGAACTGAGGGAAACTGTTCACTAAGAAGACTTGGAAACCAGATCTTATTTCCTGAGGCCTTGCAAAAATATACCCTAGAGGCTTCTGTAATCTGGTTACTTCTCAAAAAAGAAGGGACATCTATTTTTTTTTTCTTTTTTAAAGGAGATTGGATTGGTAACTCCCTTGGCCAATTGAGGACTTGCAGTTGATATGTGACTTCTTCAGCTGGGTAATAAATACACCATGTGTGTCTCCTCCCTTCCTCCTTCCTCTCTTCTTCTTCCCCCTCCTCCTCTTCCTTCTTTTTCTCTCTGGAAGCCCCTTTATGAAGACAGTACCCAGGTTCTGAGGAAGTCTGATCAGTCAGTGGAGAAACCCACTTAGAAACACAGAAACAGAGCAGAACACCCAAGGCGGCCTTCAAGTTTGCATGTCTCTGTGAGCATCTTAATGAAATGGTACATCATGGTTTTGAAAAAGAAAGTTATAAAGTTTCTGTAAAAACAATGGCTGGATGGTAAATAATTTCAGTAAAAGCAAGGCTGTAACACAGGGTATCTAATCCAATTTGTTTTATTTTTAATAGATGGATATAGAGACATAGATATTTCAGCCTCTTGGTACATGAATAACAGTTGGAAGAAAACACATCAAAGTATCAACAGTGTTAGAGTAGAAAATGATTTTGATTTCATCTGCCATCTTACTTTCTCTTCAAGATAGCACATATTGTTTGACACTAAATGTTATAACATGTATAGTTCAGCTTCCTTTCAAGCACTGTGGGGCTTTCACTTGCTCATGCCATTGCCTGGTTGCAGGGGACAGGAATCAGAGGCTGCTGCTCCCTTCCCTGCTGCTGCTCCGGGCCTAAGGCTCAGCCTGGCGAAGCCCTGGAAAACTATGCTCCACTCAGATGTCTATAGACTTTTTGCAGGTGGGAGGACAGGGAATGTAGAAATCTTTTTTTTTTTTTTTTTAACTGAAGAACTGCAGATTATTTCCTGCCTTGGAAAACGCTCCCTCTTGCCTTCCTTAGGAGACATACATTCATGTTTCCTGTGTGAATTTATCAGTGATCCATGAAGAGCCACTGTTGCACGACATCTAGGAGCTTTTTAACTTTGTGGGATTTTTAAGAACAGATTCCACCCTCCCTCATATTTGATGTGTAACCAAAAAGTTAATTGATTTTGATGTGTAGATATGTGCAACTGATGTAATTCCCAAGCAGATGCTATTTAATAGTTTACTTTCTGAAGAACATTTCAGAAGGAATTAAAAATAAGCCACAAATATTTCCTCTTGCATCTTCCAACAGCAAAACAGCTTCATCTTTATAGTTCCCACTGGTGTCCTGAGTCGATTGCTCCCCCAGTGTCTGTTCTACCTTTTGCTGTCCTGATCTCTCCTCCTTCTTCACCAGGAATCTGTGCAGGCAGGAAAGAAACAATCTTTTTTCCCTCCATTTGTGACTCATATTTCCATGGCTTATGTTTTCTGAATGACATTTTTAAAAGACCTGATTTTAATTAAATGTCTTCTGGAACAAGATGAGGCACCTTCATTTTTTCACTGCTGTAGTGGGGACCAAAGGAAAGGAGCACTCCTTTCATTTGCTGTCTTGAAAAGCCATCGATCTGTAATCAGAAGGATCCCGTGTGTTTGCCATCAGGACTCCCGTACATTTTCAGAAGCCATCACTGATTAAACTACAACTGGTCTTTAGCTACTAGGACATGTTTGTTTTGTCATGTGATGAAAATATAAGACTTAACCAGAATGAAGAATTTAAATGGAGAAACCACAGCTCTAAAATCTTCATATTTGTGGGGAGATCTGGGTGGCTGGAACTCATAATTGAAGTCTTCTTTAATACTACACTTGACTGCCAAAAGGCCCAGAAGCAGTGTCATCTTTAATATAACCTTTGTTTACATTTGCTTTGGTTGCCTTGCAAAACCTCAGCTCAGGCATATTCCTTCTGAAGAATACACATGAGTTTTCTAAATGATTAGTAAGAAAATTAACAACACAATTCATGGTCTTTAAAAATTATTGGTTAAATATTGTAATAGAATTTCTGAGAATGGTCAGGGATTCTGGTAAAAAAAAAATTGAATTTAAATCAAAAACTTAGAGTGAGACAAATATCTAATATTCCAGGAAACTTTATTATGTAGGCTGACTCTTGAAATGGTGAACTGGTAATTCATTTTTGTTGGAAGAGAGCTGGCCACTCTTTCATGCTTTTTATATTTTTAAAATTTGTTTTTATTTTTTATTTATTTTTTGAGACAGAATCTCACTGTGTAGTTCAGCTGGCCTTCAACTCACTATGTAGCACATGGTGGCTTCAAACTCATAGAGATCTTCCTGCCATAGCTTCCTGAGTGCTTGGATGAAAGGCACGAGCAACCATACCCATCTCCCTTCACTGTTTTAGAAGGAAAGTCCTTTCTCTTCCTTGGGAGAGGCCAGGTCATGGTTCCACTGTTATTTATCTTTGTTTTCATCTTTTGAATTGCAGACATATCCATATTTTTTACTGCTTCAACAAAGGCAGGATATGATTTGATTAATTAACACATAATTTGAAGTGAAATATAATTTTTCTATTTTAAAATGTAAAACAATATTTCATGTCTGCTTTTGATTCAACTTAGATTTATATTCCATATTTTATTAAAGTACAGACATAAAGTATATACATAAAGTACATATATAAGTTACAGAGATGCAGTTATGTAATTATGGGATCGCTGTATAAGGAATCTATCATAAATTTTCAGTATTTTTGCAGCTTCACTTCACAGAGGGTTTTAAGAAATGTTTACTTTTTCTTCCTCCTTCCTTCCTTCCTTCCTTCCTTCCTTCCTTCCTTCCTTCCTTCCTTCCTTCCTTCCTTCC